>VZRV01007521.1:228282-265664 GCA_013398115.1 Falcunculus frontatus
TTATGGATGTGTTACTGGGGTTTTATGGATGTGTTACTGGGGTTTTATGGATGTGTTACTGGGGTGTTATGGGTGTGTTACTGGGGTGTTATGGGTGTGTTACTGGCCTGTTACCGGGGGTGTTACTGGGGGTGTTATTGCCGTGTTATTGGGGCGTTATCGATGTGTTCCTGGCCTGTTACTGGTGTGTTATTGCCGTGTTACTGGCCTGTCACTGGGGTGTTACCGATGTATTACTGGCGTGTTATGGAGGTGTTACTGGTGTGTTACTGGTGTGTTATTGAGGTGTTACTGGTGTGTTACTGGGGTGTTATTGAGGTGTTACTGGTGTGTTACTGGTGTGTTATTGCCGTGTTACTGGTGTGTTATTAGTGTGTTACTGTCCCGTTACTGGTGTGTTATTGAGGTGTTACTGGTGTGTTATTGAGGTGTTACTGGTGTGTTACTGGTGTGTTATTGCCGTGTTACTGGGGTGTTATTAGTGTGTTACTGTCCCGTTACTGGTGTGTTTTTAGTGTGTTACCGGCGTGTTATCGAGGTGTTACTGGTGTGTTACTGGTGTGTTACTGGTGTGTTATTGCCATGTTACTGGTGTGTTACTGGTGTGTTATTGCCATGTTACTGGTGTGTTACTGGTGTGTTACTGGTGTGTCCGGGAGTGCACGGTGTCGGGGAGGATGTAGCACCGCATGGCTTAATGAGTTAATTAATTAATCACAGGTGTGCTGGCGGGGGGGCTGTAGGGGGCTGGGCTCTGCTCCCAGCGACAGGATGTGGCTGTGCCAGGGGGGTTTAGGTGGGATATTGGGAACATCCTGGCCTGGGAAGGGCTGCCCTGCCCTGGCACAGCTGCCCAGGTCAAGGCTGGAATCCCCATTCCTGGAGGGATTTAACAGCCCTGTGGATGTGGCACTTGGGGACATGGGTTAGGGTGGCCTTGGCAGTGCTGGGAATGGTTGGACTCGGTGGTCTTGGAGGGCTTTTCCAGCCTTAACAATTCCCTGATTCCATGCTTTGGGGTGCACGTGTTCCCTCTTTAGAGAGCTGCTTTGTGTTCTTGTGTCCTCCTCCAAACCCTGCAATGCTGCTTCAGGAAGGGTGGTGGGTCTGGAAGACCTTGTGGATTAATTTCCTTGGTGATTTGTTTCCGTAGCAATGCGCTGGGGGAACCCGAAGTAAACTCTGTGAACTTGAAGCTGAACTTGGGATAAGCTGGAGCACAAATGTCACAATTCTCAGGCTCAAAACAAACAGGAGAACCCCAGGGCTTCACGTTGGAGTATTCTGTAATGAAATAATGATTTTTCCAGCTGCCCAGCAGAGGTTAAAGGGAAGCCTGGGCTGCTTTCTGCTGAGCTCGCCCTGCTCAAACGATCTCTTTATTGCAGCCGTTTGCAACTCGCTGGGTTGCAACACCTCCCCTTGTTCCACGCTTAAACAGCAGCACGGTGCCCTTTGCTTTCTGTAAGAGGATTTCTGGAAGTGCAGGCAGGGACCTCCTCCACGGCTCCCTGGCACTGAACTGGGAATCTTCTGGGCCAGAAGAGCTGCTGGAAAACAGTAAATCATCCTTCCAGGAGTTTTAAACAGCGTGTTGGAGACTGAGCCTGTGGTTCTGATGTTCCTTTTTCTGTACCCTTTTTTCTGCGCCCTTGTATTGAGAAATAATTGTTCCCTGGGAGGGTGGTAAAACACTGGCACAGGGTGCCCAGAGCAGCTGTGGCTGTCCCTGGAAGTGTCCAAGGCCAGGTTGGACAGGGCTTGGAGCAGCCTGGGACAGTGGAAAGGGTGGCACTGGATGGGCTTTGAAGTCCCTCTAACCCAAACCCTTCTGTGTTTCCAGGATCCTTCAGTTAAATCCCCAGAGGGACCTCAGACAGCAGCTCGTGCATCTTGCAGTGTCTTTTTGCAAGGTTTGATCTTGGCTACTTGCAGCTGTGTGATATTGTAAGTTTAGATAGCAAACAGCTCTGCAAAGGGGTTGATTTAAATGGATTTCACTCCTGACTCTTGTAGCTGCTCAGGAGGGACGTTCTGCAGCAGTTGGACAGATTTGTGTTGCTGACAGGACTGGTACAGGGCTGCTCAGGGACAAAAATGCTCCTTGTTAATCTCTTTTACTTCCTTTAACTCGTTCTGCTCAAAGCTGGGGCTGGTGTCACTGCAGAGCACGGGGCTCCTGTGTCCTGAGTGCAGCGAGGGCCAGGAATTTGGGGAGTTAGGACTGAACTCAGGGAGTTGAGGGCTGTGAATCCGGGGAGATGAGGACTGAATCTGGGGAGATGAGGGCTGTGAATCCAGGGAGATGAGAGCCATGAACTCAGGGAGCTGAGGACTGAATTTGGGGAGATAGGGGCTGTGAATCCAAGGAGATGAGAGCCATGAACTCAGGGAGCTGAGGACTGAATTTGGGGAGATAGGGGCTGTGAATCCAAGGAGATGAGAGCCATGAACTCAGGGAGCTGAGGACTGAATTTGGGGAGATAGGGGCTGTGAATCCAAGGAGATGAGAGCCATGAACTCAGGGAGCTGAGGACTGAATTTGGGGAGATAGGGGCTGTGAATCCAAGGAGATGAGAGCCATGAACTCAGGGAGCTGAGGACTGAATTTGGGGAGATAGGGGCTGTGAATCCAAGGAGATGAGAGCCATGAACTCAGGGAGCTGAGGACTGAATTTGGGGAGATAGGGGCTGTGAATCCAAGGAGATGAGAGCCATGAACTCAGGGAGCTGAGGACTGAATTTGGGGAGATAGGGGCTGTGAATCCAAGGAGATGAGAGCCATGAACTCAGGGAGCTGAGGACTGAATTTGGGGAGATAGGGGCTGTGAATCCAAGGAGATGAGAGCCATGAACTCAGGGAGCCGAGGACTGAATTTGGGGAGATGAGGGCTGTGGATCCAAGGAGGTGAGAGCCATGAACTCAGGGAATTGAGGACCGTGGGATCCTGCAGTGCCAGCGAGTGTCACCCCTGTGCTGCTCACCTCAGGGGTGTGAGTTCTGTGAATATCTGCTATTAAAAGCACAGAGACTTGTGGGAATTGTCTGAAACACTTCACAACACTCAGTGTGAGGCTGGGTTTGTTCTGCTCGGGGAGCTCAGGTGTCTCTGTGTGTGTGGGCTCTGTACCCTGAGGTTCAGCTGGTCCTTGCAGGGCACGGGGAAGGTCTGGGGATGTGGTTTCTGGTCCAGCTGCTCCTTTCTGTCACTGCTGGGTGCTCCAGGAGCAGACACAGGTTTCCTGGTGCTGGGCAGTCACCTGATTGCCCAAGAGGCTTAGTGGTGTTTGTGATTCCAGGCCATGCCCTGCTGTTGCTCCACGGGCCTGGGGCAGCCCTGGGCTGGCCAAAGCCTCTGTGTCCAGTGGATCTGGAGGGCCAGGAGGGTGCAGGGAATTCCCTGGGGTTGGTTAGCTCACCATATTATTTAAGGCAGGAGCATTTGAACCTGAAAATGAGCCAAAGTGGAGATTACTCCGAGCTGGAACACAAAGGAATAAGCAATTCCTTGGAAGCTTCCTGCAGGAGCCACCACCTCCACCCAAAGAGCAGCCAGGGCAAAAACCAGACCCAACAAGTTTGTGAGGATGAAAAAAACCTAAACCTTGGAAAAGTCCCATTGAATGCTGCTCACAGCAGAGGGAAGGGCAACCCCAAGAGCCAGGGAAGCTGTGGCTGGATCCCTGCAAGTGTCCAAGGCTGGGTTGGACAGGGCTTGGAGCAGCCTGGGATAGTGGGAGGTGTCCCTGCCATGGGGATGCTCTTGAGGTCCCTCCCAGCCCAAACCATTCCATGGTTCTGTTCCCCTTGGCAGCGCTCTGTGCTCCTGGGGGGGTTGTGTGGAGTCTGCCCTGTGAATAAATCCATGACTTTATCCTTTTCCCCTCCAAAGCTGGGCTCAGGAGGTTTGGAGATCCCTGGTTGGTGCTGGCCAAGCCTGGCTCTGTGGAGCTCAGAGTGGCCAGGTGAGCCCTGCTGGGGTGGGGGTGGTGGGACCTCCCTTCACAGCCTCCTTAATCCAGAAGAGATCCCTGATTCCCATCAGGCAGTGCCAGGGGGATGGAGCCTGGCTGGGCACGGCCTGTGCTCGGATCCAGCAGCTCAACCATCCCTCCTGCCCCGTGGCTGTCCCCAGAGGTGTCCTGGGGTGGCTGGGACAGGTCTGTGATCTTTCCAGATGTTTGGAGGCACAGAACACAGCAGGCAATAACCAGGGCCGAAGTGCAAAGTGAAAAATGAGATTTTTGGGTTTTGCAGGGTACAAAGTCCTCCTAAGTCCTTCCTAAGCAGAAAAGAGGCTTAGGGAGGTGTGGGATGAGCAGGGCAGCTGTCCCAGCTGGGCTCTGACATGTGCTCCATGTGTTAGATCTGGCTCTGGCAGTAGATTAATGTGCTGATACTTGAGCTGATTAAGAGTGTCCCTTTCTGTGGCAGCAGGGTTGTTCTTCTGATGCCTCCTGCAGCCACCTAGAAACAGAGACTAGACAAGAGGAAGGGAATAAAGACAGGTATTTATTTGAAGGGCCTTCAAGGTACACCCTGGGGGAGCCAGAGGCTGCTTCCAAAAATTGGACCCCAAGATGGACCCCAGGTCACGAGTTCTTCACGCTTTTATAGGTTTGGATCATTTGCATATCAGGGTTCATTCTCCAATTAAAGCCCCAGTTTAACGATGTAATTCCCCTCAGCTTGCCCCCCTTAGAATCTTTGGTTTACACATTTTGGGCCTAAAAACAGCCTGGCTGTCCTTGAAGGCAAAGCCTGGAGAGGCTTTGTTCTGTCTGCCCAGTACGAGAGAGCAGGAATTACAGGCTCCAAGGAACTTCAGAGTTACACTCTGAGCAGTACAGAATTTAAAAATATAAAAGTTAAAACCTAAGGCATCACTTCCAGCTCTGGAGACTGATGGAATCCCACCGTGCTTTGGGTTGGAAGGCAGCTTTCAAGCTCATCCAGTTCCAACCCTGACACCTTCTGCTCTCCCAGGCTGCTCCAGGCCCTGTCCAGCCCGGCCTTGGACACATCCAGGGGCAGCCACAGCTTCTCTGGGCACCCTCAGTGCTTCACCACCCTCACAGGGAATGATTTTTTCCATATATCCAACCTGAATTTCCTTCTTTCCGTTGGAAGCTGTGCTGCCTTGTCCTGTCACTGCAGTTCCTGATGCAGAATCCATCTCCTCCTTCCTTGTCCACCCCTCCAGGCACTGGAAGGGGCTCTGAGGTGTCCACCCAACCTTCTCTCGTCCTTCCCAGCTCCCTGTGCCCCGGCCAGGCAGATCCATGTGCAGCTGAGGATAAAGGATCAGTTTGCAGAGGTGCTGCCTGCTTTGAGCAGGGCAGATCCTGAGCTTTTACAGCAATCCCAAGGGAACACACCCTGGATCGTGGAAGGGAACGTTGTGGTGGGACTGAGCTCGGGGCAGGGATTTTGGGGCAGTTTGGGGGCAGTCAGAGCCCTGGGCTGTGTCACAGCTGTGGCACCGTCACTTCCTTCGTGCTCCAGAGCTGGGCACGGGCAGCTTTGGCAGGAATGAGCAAGGAAAAACGGAAGGGTCAGCTGAAGGGCAAAGAAAAAGCACTGCCAGGTGGAAATCCAGGGGGGAACGAGGCAGGGGGAATTCTCAGTGGGGTCACCGAGGGCAGGGCACGGTGATGGTAAAAAACCCCTTTTTCTGGAGAGTTTTGTGTTCTCATGGGCAGAACCTAAAAGGGAAAATGAGAGAACTTTGTGGTCGTGGTGTCCTGTCTGAGTCCTGGCCATGTCCTGGTGCCTGTGCCAGGGGACACCCTGCAGGTCTCTGTGCCACCGTGCAGGTCCCTGTGCCACCCTGCAGGTCCCTGTGCCACCCTGCAGGTCCCTGTGCCAGGGGACACTGCAGGTCCCTGTGCCAGGGGCCACCCTGCAGGTCCCTGTGCCACCCTGCAGGTCCCTGTGCCACCCCACAGGTCCCTGTGCCACCCTGCAGGTCCCTGTGGCACTCTGCAGGTCCCTGTGCCAGGGGACACCCTGCAGGTCCCTGTGCCACCGTGCAGGTCCCCGTGCCATGGGACACCCTGCAGGTCCCTGTGGCACCCTGCAGGTCCCTGTGCCACCCCACAGGTCCCTGTGCCACCCTGCAGGTCCCTGTGCCATGGGACACCCCACAGGTCCCTGTGCCACCCCACGGGTCCCTGTGCCAGGGGACACCCTGCAGGTCCCTGTGGCACCCTTCAGGTCCCTGTGGCACCCTGCAGGTCTCTGTGGCGCCCCACACGTCCGTGTGGCACCCTGGAGGTCCCTGTGCCACCCTGCAGGTCCCTGTGGCACCCTCCAGGTCCCTGTGGCACCCCGCAGGTCCCTGTGGCACCCTGCAGGTCCCTGTGCCAGGGGACACCCTGCAGGTCCCTGTGCCACCGTGCAGGTCCCCGTGCCATGGGACACCCTGCAGGTCCCTGTGGCACCCTGCAGGTCCCTGTGCCACCCCACAGGTCCCTGTGGCACCCTGCAGGTCCCCGTGCCCAGCTCCTGAGCTGAGCCCTGCTTTGTCCCCTCACAGGAGAGGAGCCATGGCCATCCTGTTTGCCGTCGTGGCGAGGGGCACCACCATCCTTGCCAAGCATGCCTGGTGTGGAGGGAACTTCCTGGAGGTGACAGAGCAGATCCTGGCCAAAATCCCATCTGAGAACAACAAACTGACCTATTCCCATGGCAAGTGAGTGACCCCTCCTTTGGCTCTGGGGGACACTGGTGGGGATGCACCAGGACAGGAAGGACCTGGGTGTGTTTGGGGTTTTTTCTGTAGTTCTGGAAGTTTTTTTCCATCCCAATTCCCATTTGGTGGAATGTGCCACCAGCTCAGTGGCTGCTTTTGTCCCCTGGAGCTTTGCAGCATCACCAGGGTTTGAGTTCAGCTCCAGCAGCAGCACAAGGATGTTGATACCAAATCAAGTTTCCTATTTTTATACGATTCCAAAGTGAGCTGGAGGGTGCCCAGCTGTGGAATCTTTGGAGTTTGGCTTATGGGAGCTTTCCCTGGATTTTCTGAGGCTTGAAAAGGAGGCTTTAGGTAAAACTGTCTCCCGTCTTGGGCTGCCTGTGGATCCTGGGGCCTTTGAGACAAGCTCACAGATGGAGTGCAGTCATCCTGAGCTGCCCCAGACCCAGTCTGCAGGACAGAGGGGTTTTTCCCAGGATTTTTCCAGCTCTCTGAACCCTTGGTCAGTGTTTTTAGGACAGGAGGTGGATGCTTCATCACCTGGGACTTCCTGCACGTGGGAAGTGGGTGAGTCAATGGGAACAGACTTAAAAACAACTGTGGAAAAAACAAATTTAGAGGTGTTGGAGCCCAGTCCAGCTTTTTTTTGGAGCCCATTCCAGCTCTTTTTTTGGAATTGGCAGCATGTCTGGATCCTCTCTGGTGCCCAGGCTGTTGTGTCAGAGCTGTTCTGAGGATGCAGGAGATGGGGATGGGCTTCCCACATCCTCCCTGTGGGAGATGTTTTGGAGGCAGTGCCTGCTCTGGAGTCTGACACACCTCAGGTGCTGCAGCTTTTCCCTCCTGCTGGAATTTTCAGGACACAGTTATTGCTGTAAGTGAAAGGAAATAATTGCTCTGAGTGCTGTTTGACCAACTGCAGAGCTGAATGTGAGGAGAGCTGGAGTTTTTGGAGGTGGCTGGGGGCAGAGTGTGGGAGCTCTGAAGCTCAGTGAGCACCTGGAATTGTTCCTCCTGTCTGGAGCCTCCCAGGGATCCTCTGCCTTGCCAGGGTCCCAGCCCATAGGCTGAAAAACTCCCTGGATTCTGTCCAAGGCAGTTTATCCTCTTCTGAAACAGGAAAAACTTGAGTTTCTTTGAACTTTGAACTCCTTAAATTCATTTAATGAGTTCTTTTTGTTCAAAAGAACCTCTGTGTCTTTTGTATGAATCTCCCAGGAAAAGGAACCCTCTGGCATCAGGAATTCTTGGGGTTGCTCTCTCTCTGCTGTTGGGATCCTTTTTGGACTCTCTGAGGAGTCTCCAAGGTGGTACCAGATCAGTTCCCCCTCCCTCCTTCCAGGAGAGTTGTAGGATTTTGGAACTTTTTTGTGGGAACAGATCTTCAGGGCAGAAACCTGTGCCAGGAGAAGTGAGGGTGCCCCACCCTCAGCTACCTGGACATTTACCTGGGACATGTTGGCATCTGTGCCAGCTCCGTAGGAAAACTGGGATTTTCTCTTCCCAGCCCCCAAAGGCCCCACAGGCAGCAGGGATTTCTGGAAAAGGAGTCCTGTGGCAGCTTCCAGTGACCTTTTGTTCCTTCCTTTCCAGTTACCTGTTCCATTACATCTGCCAGGACAGGATCATTTACCTGTGCATCACAGATGATGTGAGTATTGGGGCAGGCCCTGGAGGATTTGGGAATGTTGGGAATTTTGGGATCCATGTGGCAGTTGTTAGTGAGGTGCTTTTTGTCCCACTGGAGCTGCTCTAAGCTCAGTTACAGCTTTGAACTCAGCCTGGAGCTCAAATCAGTCGTGGGGTGGTTTGGGTTGGGAGGGACCTTAAAAATGATCCCATCCCAGCCCCTGCCAGGGCAGGGAGCTTCCACCACTGTGGGTGGTGAGTTTCAGGGTGAAGTCCTTGGCTTTGCCCAGTTTCTCTCTCAGTGCAGTGGTGCAGAGACCGTTCCAGCTGCCACTGGAATTTGCCTGGTGCTCCTGAATTCTGGAAGTGCTGGAGGAGAAGCTGCCCTCAGAGCAGGAGTGGGGCTGGGCCAGCCCTGGCAGAGCAGAGCAGTGCCAGTGTCACCCCCTGGCAGAGCAGAGCAGTGCCAGTGTCACACCCAGCAGTGCCAGTGTCACCCCCTGCCCGAGCAGGGCAGTGCCAGTGTCACACCCAGCAGTGCCAGTGTCACCCCCTGCCCGAGCAGGGCAGTGCCAGTGTCACACCCTGCAGTGCCAGTGTCACCCCCTGCCCGAGCAGGGCAGTGCCAGGCCGGTTGGAGCTGGCAGCTTCATCCCCGTGTGATTTGTGCCCTTTTCTGCTCCCCGTTCCCAGGACTTTGAGCGTTCCCGAGCCTTCACGTTCCTGAACGAGATCAAGAAGCGTTTCCAGACCACGTACGGCTCCCGAGCCCAGACTGCCCTGCCCTATGCCATGAACAGCGAGTTCTCCTCCGTCCTGGCTGCTCAGCTGGTGAGGCCTCCTGCCCCTTCCCTGCCAGCCTGGCTTCCCCCAGGAATCCCCCTTGGGAGGGCTTGAGGTGTCCCTTGGATTAAGGACAGGATGTCCTGGTGGCTTTAGGGCCCATCTCACCCTGTGCCTGTGGGGTGGGAGGATCTCAGAGCTCTGCTGCTCTCCAGGGAGGGTTTGGCTCTTTTCCTGCTGATTCCATGGGAAGGGCCAGGTTTGGGGGTGCCACGAGGAGGGGGACAGCAAAGCTCTCCCCAGGTGGAGGAATTGTGGACCAGTCCCAGCTGTGCCAGTTGTGTGGTGGGTGCAGGGTGAGGTCAGAGCTCTGAGGGAGGGTTTGTACCTGCACTGCTCCTGCCTGGAGTTTGCACTGCAATTTGGGGCTGTGAAGGTGGTTTGGAGCAGGGAGAGCCACGGGAGTTCATTCCAGGAGCTGCTCCTTGGCTTCCAGAGCAGAGGGAGAGCGAGGAGCAATAATGCCAGTGCAGAATGAACGGGATTAACTTCCTGTGTGAGAGGAAGGAGCTTTTCCTCTCCAGGTTTTGATATGTGGGGACTGAAAGTACCCACAGTGCTGACTCATCACTTGATAAGCTGGAATTGCTTTATCAGAAAAGCCAGGCTGTCTTTGGAGCCATGGGGCTGATATTCCTCTAAAATCCCAGCCTTTCCCTGTCCCCCAGCACAGCAGGAGCTGCTGCCTGAGCTTTTCCACAGTGCTGGGATCCAGGGCTCAGCTGAGGGGAGCTCAGAGCTCTTCCTGACTCCAGGGGATGTGAGGGCTGACATTCCCTGGGGTGCAGGAGCAGGGATGTTCTCCAGGAGATCCCTGTGTGGGGCTGAGGGGCAGGCCGAGATCCTGGTGCAGCACTCAGATAAATCCTGCAAAGGGAGGCTGTGCTTCCAGTAAAACCAGTGCCCAGCTTTGGCACTGGCCAGTCTGAAACCTCCTGGGAATCTCCCCCTGAGGAGAAGGAGGAGAAGCTGCTGCATTTGGTGCTGTCACCATGAGTGGGGTGGCAGTGTCAGACTCTGGCTCCCTGTGCTGTCAGAAATTGAACTCTAAACCAGAAGAAAATCAGGATTTAAGCAGCCACGTGGGTGATGATGGAGCAGTGGCAGAATCCATGCAGGAACAGCAGAGCTCAGCTCCTGCCTGGGCCTTGGATTCTGCAAACACTGAGGCTCCTCTCACCTGGCATTGGCTCGTGCTGCTCTCACCCACCCCGAGCTGTGCAGCCACCAGAGGATCCCTGGGATCCCCAAACTGGGGGCACAGTCTGGGAGAGGTCCCTGTCACTTGTGAAGGGAATTGAGGGGAGGGATGGCAGGAATGGTGCTCAGGATGACAGCAGAGGGGCTGGGAGCAGCAGAGCTGTCAGTGGGGGCTCAGCTGTACCCAGGAGGTGACAGGGGCCATCCTCTGGGGTGGCTCCAGGCTGGGGGGTGGCTCCTGGCTGCTCCATTCCTTTGGGGAGGGCAGTCAGGGCACTCACACTGGCACCTGCAGCATCTGGTGTGGCATTTCCACACTGCTGCTTGGCTGAGGGTCCTGTTTCCACTGGATCCTGGTTTTTGAGGGTCCTGTTTCCACTGGATCCTGGTTTTTGAGGGTCCTGTTTCCACTGGATCCTGCTTTTTGAGGGTCCTGTTTTCCCTGGATCCTGATTTTTGAGGGTCCTGTTTTCCCTGACTCCTATTTTTTGAGGGTCCTGTTTTCCCTGACTCCTGGTTTTTGAGGGTCCTGTTTCCACTGGATTTTGCTTTTTGAGGGTCCTGTTTTCCCTGACTCCTGGTTCTTGAGGGTCCTGTTTTTCCCTGACTCCTATTTTTTGAGGGTCCTGTTTCCACTGGATTTTGCTTTTTGAGGGTCCTGTTTTCCCTGACTCCTGGTTTTTGAGGGTCCTGTTTTCCCTGGCTCCTGGTTTTTGAGGGTCCTGTTTTCCCTGCTTGTTCTCTCTTGCAGAAATACCACTCGGAGAGCAGAGGCCCAGACCAGGTGGCAGAGACACAAGCCCAGATTGATGAGCTCAAAGGGATCATGGTCCGGAACATTGGTACTGCTTCCCTTGGGAACGCCCTCTGCAGCTTCCTTTGGTTT
Organism: Falcunculus frontatus; assembly: GCA_013398115.1. Classification (NCBI taxonomy): domain Eukaryota; kingdom Metazoa; phylum Chordata; class Aves; order Passeriformes; genus Falcunculus; species Falcunculus frontatus. The sequence goes on from VZRV01007521.1 coordinate 239,539, forward strand.
GGGGTTGGCTGTTGACAAGTCTGACCATTCCAAATAGAGAATTAAATCTGCAACTGACCAAAATTCAGCCCCAAAATGCAGCCTGGGTGATGTGAAGCTGTTCCCCAAGTCCCTGGTATCTCAGGAGGGCTGGGAACTGCAGCCAGGAGCTCCTGGCTTGGGAACTGACCAAAATTCAGCCCCAAAATGCAGCCTGGGTGATGTGAAGCTGTTCCCCAAGTCCCTGGTATCTCAGGAGGGCTGGGAACTGCAGCCAGGAGCTCCTGGCTTGGGAACTGACCAAAATTCAGCCCCAAAATGCAGCCTGGGTGATGTGAAGCTGTTCCCCAAGTCCCTGGTATCTCAGGAGGGCTGGGAACTGCAGCCAGGAGCTCCTGGCTTGGGGTTGGGTGTTGGGAGCAGCTTTTGGTACTGGGATTTCACCTTCAGAGCTGGACCTTTGTCTCTTTTCTCCAGACCTTGTGGCACAAAGAGGAGAGAAGCTGGAGCTGCTGATTGATAAAACTGAGAATCTCGTGGATTCGGTGAGTCTGGGGAGATCCTGGAGGTGGGGAAGTTGTGTTCCTGCACCAGCTGTGTTCCACAGGGAGGTGGGGACAGCACCTGGGGACACTGAAAGGGACACAGAAGCATCAAGACCTGCAGGGAATCCTTCCTCCTCTCCAGAGCTGTTTCCCAGCTGCATCCAGCCCAGTTTGGGGAAGATCCAGCTCCCCCTTGCTCCCTGTGCCACAGCCAGCCAAGGGTGACACATTCCTGTCCTCATCCCTTGTGCCCAAGGTGGGGAAAACCCTCTCCTTATCTGCAGTAGAGAGAAAATCACAGTTTACACTTCCCTGGCAGCCTGGCCTGAAGGCAGCTGGATGCAAATAAACTGGAAATGTGCATCTGTGGAGTTGTTCTGATCCCAGCAGGGGAAGTGTGGCTGATGTAAAATTAAAAAAGCTGAGTTGTTGCATCTAAATAATCTTTAAAGACTCTGGAGCTTCTTGGAGTATTTCTGAGGAAGTGCAGACTGAAAAAAACCCCAAATTAATGTAATTCTAAAGCACTGTTATCTGCTGAAGTGCTGTGCTCTCTGGAAGCTTTTTGTCTTTCCTTTGGGAATCCCTGGCCCTGGCTCAGCATCCTCCTCTGCAGCATCCTGGCCCGGTGCCCAGCTCCTGTGGCATCCCATCCTCAGGCTGGGAGAGTGCCAGGAGCTCCTGTGTGGGGATCCAAACATCTTGGAGCTGTCAGGAAGCCCTCAGGCTCTGGAGGGGCAGCAGAGAGGCCTGGAGTGATCCAGCAGGAAGAGTCCTGCAGCCCCCAGTGATGCCTTAGGTTTTAACTTTTATATTTTCAAATCCTGTACTGCTCAGAGTGTAACTCTGCAGTTCCTTGTAGCCTGTAATTCCTGCTCTCTCGTACTGGGCAGACAGAACAAAGCCTCTCCAGGCTTTGCCTTCAAGGACAGCCAGGCTGTTTTTAGGCCCAAAATGTGTAAACTAAAGATTCTAAGGGGGGCAAGCTGAGGGGAGTTACATCGTTAAACTGGGGCTTTAATTGGAGAATTAACCCTGATATGCAAATGATCCAAACCTATAAAAGCGTGAAGAACTCGTGACCTGGGGTCCATCTTGGGGTCCAATTTTTGGAAGCAGCCTCTGGCTCCCCCAGGGTGTACCTTGAAGGCCCTTCAAATAAATACCTGTCTTTATTCCCTTCCTCTTGTCTAGTCTCTGTTTCTGGGTGGCTGCAGGAGGCATCACCAGGTGTTCAAACCTTCCCCCCTCCTCAGGTGGTGGCAGGAGTGAAAGCTCAGGGAAAACTTCAGGGAAAGGGACTGGAATTCCTTCAGCAGCTGGGCTGAGTTCCTGCAGGAGCTGTCCCAGGGAGTGCTGGTGTTTGGAAACCACAGGGAAAGGAAGGGATGGAATTCCAGCAGTGGGAATTTCCCACAGCCCAGGAGGGAGCGACCCCAGAGATCCAGGGCTGTTCCCCACCTCGGGAATGGGCTCCAGGGCACAACTGCAGCTCCCAGGGATGTGGTTCCTGCCTGCTGCAGCCTCTTGGAGGGAGGATTGTAGGAAAAGCTGGCAGTACCCAGGGGGAGGAGCTGCTGGGATTGCTGCTTCCAGGGGCAGTGCCTCCTGCCCCGAGCTGTGTGGGGAATGTTTTTGGGAATGGCTGCACTGACCCAGCCTGGGGTGCCCAAACCCTATTTTGAACGAGTGGAATTGCAGGGTACAGAGAGGAGACACGGAATGGGACAGCCACAACAGGTAACAGATTGCTCAGAGCAGCTGTGGCTGCCCCTGGATCCCTGCAAGTGCCCAAGGCCAGGTTGGACATTGGGGCTTGGAGCACCCTGGGATGGTGGAAGATGTCCTTGCCCATGGCAGGGGGTGGCACTGGATGAGCTGTAGCTCCCTTCCAACCCAATCCATCCTGGGATTTTTCCTTGTTTTCTCTTGCAGTCAGTCACTTTCAAAACCACCAGCAGGAACCTTGCCCGAGCCATGTGTATGAAGAACCTCAAGCTCACCATCGTCATCATCATCATGTCCATTGTAAGTGTGGAGCACAGGAACCTGGAGCTCCTGTGCCAGGCTGAGCCCCTGGGAACACCAAACCCACGTTGATATCCCGGGATCTGGGTGTGCCCAGCTCTGCCTGGGAGGGCAGGACGAGGGCAAGGAGTGTCCTGATGGGGCTGTGTGAGGAGAGGGTGAAGGCTCTGGGACATCACTACTGCAGTGGGGGGCTCAGCCTGGAGGAGAGGAGGCTCAGGGGGACCTTTCTCAGTCTCCAAGCACCTGGAAGGAGGTCGTGGTGAGGTGGGGTTGGCCTCTTCTCCCAGGCAACTGCAGAAATGGGCTCAGGTTGCATCAGGAGGGGTTTGGGTTGGATATTAGGAAAAGCTCCCTGACAGAGAAGTTAAACCCCAGTCAGTGTCGGGGTCACTGGAGGTGTTCAGAAAACAAATGGATTTGTTTTCTGAACTTTGGGAGGTGGTTTAGTGGACGTGGTGGGATTTGATCAAAGGTTGGACTCGGTGATCCTGGAGGTCTTTTCCAACTGTTGTGACCTTCTGAGAGGAGATGGGAGCACCGAGTCCATGAGCTGCCCCTGCTCGCCCCAGCAGCAGCTGAGGTGCCCTTCTCAAGCTGGGGTTGGTCCTTAGCCCTCAGTCCTGCTGGGATCTCGTTCTGTGGCTCTGAAGGGGCTCTTTTGGTGTGCCAGTTCCCCTCCAGCTGTAAGCACTGAATGGAGCAAGGGGAGGGGGCTGGAGCCAACTGCAGGGTCAGGGTGGGGAGCACTTTGTCACCTTCTCCATGGGGACAGTTCTCAGCTGCAAGGATGTGGAGGGACAGGAGGGTGTTAGGTTCCTCAAGGCTTTGACAATGCGGGGTTTCCTGTGGCAGTTGAATGCCAGAATCCCCAATTCCCTTTGGCATTCCCGTTCTCCCTCCCAGGTGATCCTGTACATCATCCTGTCGGCCGTGTGTGGTGGCCTGGCCTGGCCCAGCTGTGTGCAGAAGTAACTGGAGCTGCTGCTGCTGGGCACTCGGAGATGAGGCAGAGTGTGAAGAAGGAACCTCCAGAGAAACTCCCTCCTGTCACCACTGCCACCTTCCACCTCCCGCCCCTCCAGGACTTGAGACTTTTTGCCTTATCACCCAGACAGACCCAGCAGGTCGCTGCTCCTGCAGCTGTGACCCCAGGAGTGGGCTGGGTTAATTACTTGAAAGGATTTTTGTGTTCCTTTTGCTGTCCCAAGGCCACCCTTCCGGAGGGTTCCGTGCATGTTGGCCCTGTGTCCGTGCGGCTTCGCACCTGGATGGGGACAGGAGTGGCTGCAGCTGGCCCACCTGGGATTGGGGCTGTCCCACAGAGGTGGTTTGGGTTGGGCTGAGCCAAACTAACGGGGACAGGCGGGTTTGGGGTCCCACAGAGCCTCTCCTGCACATCTGGCCACATGTGGCTGCCAGTGCTGCACCACGGGGAGGTCACGGTGTCACCCTGGTCCAACAAATGGGGTGTGGGCTTTGTGCACTCACAGGTGGAGGTGCTGCTGCTGGGGACACGTCCCTGTTCCTGGAGGTGATCCTGCAGGCAGGAGGAGGCTGTGGGGTCACCTCAGTGTGTGCAATGGCTGCCTCTTCATCCTCACTTCTTCCTCATCTCCCCCCTGGGCTGGTGGCTGAACGGACACAGGAAAGGAGACGGTTGCACCCAGTTCAGGATCTGCTTTCTCACAGATGATTTCTCCTGCTCCTCTTTGGAGGGTGGACTGCAAGGAATATTACTTCTGTCACTGGCTACGGTGAATTTGGGGCCAATCTGGCTTGCTGAGGTGTCAGGGAGCTGCTGCTTGTGCTTCTCCTGGAAGGTGTGCACTGGAACTGCAGGGCAGAGAAGGGTTGGTGTTGGTGGCTGGTGACTTTCTCCAAGGTGTGAGGGAGAAGGGCTCTGCCAGAGGATGTGGTAACGTTCTCTGGAAGGATTTCAAACCAAACCCAAGGCTGGTAACCAAATGCAGGCTCAGGGGCGGTTTCTGTCCCAGCTGCACATCCCCATCCCCAGCCAGGCCTGGCTGAGGGAGCTGGAGCTGCTGGGGCCTGGGCAAGGGCTGGTGGCACTTCTGTGCTGGAGCTGATGGGCTCCTTTGCCAGGGAAGAAGCAAACACCCTGCAGGTGGGAAGGAATCTGCTTTTGGCCCAGGGAGGTCGAGGGATGGAAGGGGGGGGCTTCTTTTGGTGCCTGAGCTGGAGCACGAGGTCAGTGCTGTGGGGTCCTGGTGACACTGGCAGGGTGGGGACGGGGCTCTGCTGCTCCTCCACGTGTGACACTGAGCATGGAGCTTCCCAGCAGGGCCCAGGTGAAGCGTTCTCCTATGAACAGTAGCTCCTTTGGATTGGTCTTCTGCTGGGCTGAAGTTTCACCAAGGGTGATTGGATCTTGGTACCCTCAAAGTGCCAGTGGCCACTGGCACCTGCTTCTCTTTCTGTTCTGAATGTAAAGCTTGGAGCCCCCTCCCTGCAGCTCCTGCAGCCCCAGGCCCAGCTGTGCATGTTTTAGGGATCGTGCTGTTACCATGTTCATTTGGATGATTTCTTGTCTTATGTACAAATAATTTTTAAAGAAAATCCTTCCTTTCCTTCTCGAGGATGCACTGAGGCATTAGTATAAAACCATTACGTTGATTTCAATAAAATTCCTGTACAGAAAGCAGAGTTCCTTAGTTCTGTGGGAAACTGACCTTGGGAATGCCCAGTGCTGATGCAGGGGTAATTTTGGAAGCAGGCTCATGCATCAGGGTGAGGGAGTTGGATTTCCTCCTGGACTTGTTGGAGTTGTTGATTATTGTCTCAGTTTGATGCAGGTGCTGCTGTTGCACCTTTCAGTGCCCTGGGAAGATCGGTGTGAGCAGGGCCCAGATTGTTCTGTGTGAGGGAGGAGCCTCAAGAGGGCAGGGCTGGGACCCCCCCTGAGCTTTATCAGGGTGGGAGAAGCCTCTCTGTAAACTCAGCTGTGTCTGACCCTGGGGAGGGGAGGGGGCTACAGCCAGGGACTGAGCAGCAGCTCCAGCTGAGGCTCCTGGGCCCCTTCTGTGCCCTGTGACTGCTGCTGGTGCCAGCCCTGCCCTGGCACTGCCCTGGGAGGGGCTGAGTGGTGGCACAGGAAGGCTCCAGCACTGTGGTCCCAAATGTCTCTTCCTCTTTTCCGTGATCCCAAGTGCTCTCTGCAGTGCAGGAACTTCCCCTGTGCTGCTTCCTCCTGGCTTTGCTTCTGCCCAGGCCACGGGTGGAGATTTCAGAAATGGCACAGAGTGCTGTGGATTTTTAATTTACTAACACCCACCTTGTCCTTCTGATCTCTGAGGAATGAAAGGTAAATCTCACTCCTTGCATCCTACCAGACTTTATTGGAGCCCTGTTTATCCTTGCAGAGCTCTTTTCTGTCAGGAAAAGCCTCATTCGTGGCACAAAACTCACGGCTGGAATAAAGCAGATCTATTTCAGCACCATAACATTTTATTAAACTACACTATCAAAGTCACATTGATGGCAGGGAAAACATTGCTATCAGTGCATATTTCCTGGACTAAGACTGTATTTGTAGCATCCAGCACTTGCTGAGGAAAAGGACACTGGAACAGAATCCTGAAGAGACAGTAGAAAACTTCTACAAAAGTCAGGGCAGTTGGGAACCAGCTGAGAGCTCCAACACTTCAAGACAAAGCTGTCAGGGAAGGTGGTTTTTAAAAAGTTTACTCTTAAGTGGTGTTGAACTCGCTCAGCTGAGGTAAGAAGGTGCTGGTGCCCAGCAGTTCTGAACTGGCATCCCTGTCCCTGCCTGTTCACACCCCACACAAATATTGTGTACTGCTCCTTGTGACCTGTGCTGACACCTGGCTACAACTGCTCAAAAGTGTTCTACAGTTATAAAAACCTGCTGCAGCTCTAGACCAAACAATAAAAAGTAGCAGAAATACATTCTATACAGAAGTAAAAAAAAAAAACCCAAACGAACCAAACCCAGTTGAGTTTCAGACAAATATTAGAGTACATCAGGTTGGGTTTAAAAAGTCTCAATTCTAACACCTATGTCACTATTTCTACTCTCCACGAGCTCTGCCACAGCACCAGCTCAGAGCTGCTCCTGGCACAGAGGACACCCCCAGCTTTGCAGCACCCCTGGGAGGGGATGGTGGCACACCTTCCCCAGGGCTGCAGGCGGGGTGGGGATGAAATAAGGCTTTTGCAGTCTTCCTGGGAAGACTCGGGGTTCAGTGGAGCGAGGAGCTGTCTGTCCCAGCCCCGGCTCCTGGCAGAGCAGAGGGGAGGTGCTTGGTGTGGAGAGCACAGGGTGAGGGCTATGTACAGCAGTCTGCAGGGACAGGGGGGGCTCAGGGCCTTTCCCAGGGAGGTCATGCCCAGCCAGCTGGGATCTGCTCCACAGAGGTGTTTTGGGGTGTCAGTAGCACCCATCTTTCCAGGAGTCGTCCTCGGGGGCCTGGGGGGTTTGTGCTGCCTGAAGGAACCTGGGGGGACAAAACAACACGTCAGGGACAGCTCCAGGCAAAGCAACGTGGTGCACACAGGTTTGGGGTTTGGGTTATCAACATCTCCCTGCCATGGGGGAAGTGCTGCTGTCACACCCTGAGCACCAGCAGCACCAATCTGAGGCATTTTAAGGAAATTCAGTGATTGTTACTGGATGTTTAAACACTGATATCTGCCAAATTAACACTGGTGTGACTTCAGCCCATGACTGAGTCCAAGAGAAATACTTTTCCATGCAAACATAACTGAACACATGAAAAATAATCAGGTATGTAGAGTACAGATATAAATGAAGAGATTAAAAATTCCCTTTCCCGTGTTTTTAAAGTAAGTAGATACATTTCAATGTAAGGCTCCAAAGGGACATTAAAGACCAACAAGCACTGATTGCTTCTTAGTCTGCTATCAGTCATATCATAAGAAGTCTGAATCAATTTAATTTCCCTCCATCATGAAAGTCTGAACTGTAGCATAATAGCTGTAAAAAAAACCAGCAATAAGAACAAAAAGTGTAAGTTTTGGGACACCACTCCCACACTCTGCTTTCACCCTGTTGGTATGAAGTTACTAAAGGATGAAGAGGTTTGAGCTGAAGAGGTTTGAGCCCTTACTCACCTCCTGGACGGGGGCGTTGCCTTTCCCTTGGGCACGGCCACTCCTCCCACGGCCGGCCGTGCTTTCAGGGCAGAGGGTTTGGCCACGGTGACCATGGTGGTGCTTCTGGAAGTGCAACTGCTGCTGGCAGAGCCCGTGTGGAGCTGTGGCTTCCGCACCCCGGGCACAGGAGCTGTGTAGCTGCAGGGTTTCCCCACCTGCCTTCCAGACAGCAGGGAGCTGTTTCCCGAGGCTGCTTTCCCGGGCTGGCGCCCCGTGAGCGGGGACTGGCCGGCCCCCGAGGAATACCTGAGCTTGCTGGGAGTCAGACCTGCAGGGAACACGCCAGGGCTGTAGCAACCCTGCAGGCCTTTGCAGGTTGGAGAAAGGGAATGGAGGGTGTGGAAGGCGTGGTGGCACTGACCTGCTGACCGCTGCTGAGTCCTGGGAATGCGGCTGCTGGGCACCTGCAGGTCGGACTCCAGGCTGCGGCTGCTCCGCACGGCCTCGAGCGCGCGCAGGCTGCTCCGGGCCAGGTTGGGCATGCTGTGCCTCAGCTCCTCTGAAAGCAAACACAGCCTCAGCCTGCTGCTGCTCGAAGGCTCTCTCGAGTGCACTTAAAAGCAGAGCAGTTTGTACCTAGTTCTCAGTTTCCGGTAAGCAGCAGTGCTTTTGAAATTATAGGATAGTGAGGGTGGAAGAGACCTTTAGGATTATGCTATCAAACACAGCACCACCATAACCACCCCTAAGCCACATCCCCAGGTGCCACATCCAGAGATGGTGACTCCACCACCTCCCTGGGCAACTCATTCTGAGGCCTGGCCACTTCTGTAGGGAAACAATTGCTTCTGACACCTAACCTGGACCTCCCCTAGTGCAACTTGAGGCCATTTCCTCTTGTCCTTTTCACTTGGGACACGGCAGAAGAGCCCAACCCCCACTTGGCTGCACCCCGCTGTCAGGAGTTGTAGAGAGCAGTAAGGTCTGCTCTGAGCCTGCTCTTCTCCATACTGAACAACTCCAGCTCCCTCAGCGGCTCCTGGTGCTCCAGCCCCTTCCTCAGCTCCATTCCCTTCTCCGGACACACTCCAGCCCTCAATGTCCTTTGCGTAGTGAGGGGCTCAGAACTGGACACAACACTCGAGGTGTGCCCAGCACAGGGGACAATCCCTGGTCCTGTGGCCACACTGTTCTGGATCAGGGTCCCGCTACCCTTGGCCATGCCCACCTGGGCACGTGCTGGCTCATCCCCAGCCCTGCCAGGTCCCTTCCTGATGAGCAGCACTCCAGGCACTCTGCCCCGAGCCCGTGTGTGCCAGAACCCCTCTCTCACCTTCGCTGTTGGCGTACTTGAGGCGCTCCTGCATGGGGCTCTGCACGGCCCTGCGCGGGGCGCGCAGCCGCGACGCCGAGGCCCTGCCCAGCTCCGCGGCCGAGGACGGGGACTGGCAGCGGGGGGAGCTCAGAGGGGATGGCGAGTAGCGGTGGGCGCTGCGGAAGGACAGCGAGCAGTCGCAGTCGTCCTCGTCCTCCAGGCTGTAGGTGTCGAACTCCTGGTCGCTGTAGGTGCCGCGGCGCAGCGAGTGCAGGGAGGCGCTGGAGCTGCGCCGGGACACCGAGGCTGAGCTGGAGGCACAGTCCTGGCGAAGGCCTGGGGATAGGGGCAGCACAAATTCCAACAGCAAATCCCAAATCCCAAAGTAGTGCTTTGATAGTGATTTGTTTCATATCGGAAGGAGAGTCAGGTTAATACCTGTCCTCCCCGGAATCCATCAGCTGGAACAGCGTCACTTGCGTCAGCATTGCTTAATTACAGCACAATGAACGTTCAGTGCTCCCTAAAACCACCTGAGATTGTGGACAATGCCATCAAGCTCCAGGAGGTTAAGTAGGTATGGGAGTCTCGTTTACAGGGTAAATCTTTTAGTTTAACTCATTCTGCACCCAGCAGCATTTCAAAGGTGGAAACAAAGATTTGAAGTCTGCCTCCCATGAACACACACCTGCCTTGCACTGCCACCTGGGTTATTTACAGCTCCTCCCCAGCCTAAGCCTTTATTGAAGCTTTCCTGCCTAACAAAATACAAGCAACTTGAAGAAAAAAAACCAAAAAACCCAAACCAAATAAAACCACCCAAAAAACCCCACCCCCCCAAACAAACCAAACCAAACTCACTCTCTTCCTGCAGCCGTGCCATGACCTGGACGTCGGTGAGGTCCTGCAGTTTGTAGCCCATGGAGATGGAGTCGTCCGAGGTGCTCAGCTCGCTGTCCACCGAGGACTGGGAGCTCAGGGCTGAGTGCATGCTCAGGTACCCTGGGGGAGAGGAACACAAACCCAGTCAGACACCCACAAAGCACTGGGAGCAGCAGGGATCTATCCCAGGAATTCAGCAGTGCAGTTGGGAGCTTCAGGTATAGCTGTGAGAAATAAGGAAGGATTTAGAAATTACAACAGTCTGTTTTTAACCTGTTGTTTTCAGGTACTTTTCAAACAAGAAGTTGAGGCTGACTGGCAGGAAGCAGCTTGGTCAGTGCCCATGTAAGAAATTCAGTTTATACCTGGCCTTCACACCTGTGTTTTCCATGTCAGAAGTTGCTTCTCTCCCAAGCTGGCTGAAGAAATAATGTTGGGAACCTGCTGCTGTTTCCTGCCTGGCTGGATTTGATCACAGTTTGAAAGGGCTGCTCAGTTTTGCTGGGATTTGGTTTATTTTAACATTGCTGTTGAGTATTCAGGGGGTGCCCTGCCTTCAAGTCTTCTCAGAACATGGCAGGAAAACTGTGAGCTTCAGGATGTTAAATAATACAGTGACAGAAGTGTGGCTGTAATTAAAGGTGCATCTGTGTGTGTGTTGCACAAATACACACTCAAAATCAAGATACTCCACAATAAAATCCCATTTCTTTCCTCCTGGTGTCAGGAAAAGACTGCAAGAGTTGAAACAAATCCATCCCGAGTAGGGCTGGCACCTGTAGGATGTGGTGTAATGAACAAGCACATATTTCCTGCTGTAATTAACACCACCTTCAATACCAAGTAAAAATCCAGCTGGACCTTGAGATCAGCTTTTTGAAAGGCAGAACTTCCAATCCAACTTTGTTTAGTTTGGTTGTTGCATTTTAAATTGTAGGTCGAGTTAAAAAGAGCCAAGGAGGGGGAAAAACCTGCTCCTTCTTCCACCAGTAAAGCTGAGCTGATGATGGTTTTCAAACAGAAACCACGTCTGGCTTTTGTCAAAGGGGCTGGTTTGGTTTTCAAGGGAAGTCACTGTTAAACATTTTCCATTTGAAGGGTAGGAAAGCTGTTTTTTCTTAGAAATAAAACAAGATTGGAGTCAGTCAGGTTGACAGGAAACTTTAAACTCGTGTTAGCATTTGCACAAGTCACAAGGAAGAGGCACCTGAGATGAAGTGAACTCTCACTGTGTTCTGAAAGGACAGAGCCTGTCCTGGCCCTGCCCTTCCACCCAGCACATCTGCAGAGTGAAGCTTCCAGAAGCCACAGACACTTTGGTTTGACTCATCAGGAGCTGTTTCTGGGTGAAAAGGTGCTCAGACACCTGGATTGCCCCCCAACTCCATATGAAAAACAAGAAAACTGCCTTAGAGTTGTTTTCCTGCAGAGCTCAGCTTGCAAAAATCCTCAGTCCTGCGTGCATCCTTTTGTTTGCAAAACAGAGATAAGTGTTAATTCCCATTTATAGCAGAAAATCAGACCTCAAAAACAAACCTGCACCTGTGGAAACATCCACAGGCAACCCTCTTTCTTTTTTTAGAAAGGAAAAAAAACTTCATTTCACATCCCGTTTGAAGGCAGAGACTGTTAAACATGCTTTGTGTTTTGAAACATGCAAAGTAGGGTTTAGCAATTTCCACACAAAACAAACAAATAACGAAGAGTCCTTTGATAACAGAGCCAGGAGGCAAAGCATTTGTGCTGGGAAACAGCAGGAACGGCACCAAGGATAACAAATGAAGCCCTTGGAAGGGTGTTCCTGGCTCCTGAGGCAGCAGGGAGGCTGCAGGCCAAAGCATTTTGGAGGAGCTTCATTATCAGGCTGTAACAAGAGTTGTGGCTGAGCTGCCTCTAAGGTAGGAAATCTTCCTCCAAACACAATTCAGGCTGAAGGAAAACTTCTGTTATTTTGTTTTAGCTGCCCACTCAGGCAACTGAAGGGTTTACCCTGGAGATTCTGGCAGCTTTCTGTTACCTGCATTAATCAATATTCCCAAGAGAAATCTTCCCAAGGAAACTGAATCCAAGTAACTTTATAAAGATCACATCTACAGACTCCATTATTCAAGAGCAATATATTTTTGCCCCAACAGCTGTTTTCTATTTTTAAGCCACTTAAAATTAGTACAATTTATAAATATATATAGAGAGAGAGAAAGTAGAGAAACCCAAACCAAGAAGTAACTACAGGACATTTAGAATGCAAGGAGGTTTTCTCCCACACAAATGAAACCTGGGTGAGCAAGGCAGCAAATGAAAAGGGAAAACACCACGAGTGGCCATGACAACCTCTTCCTCTGCCAATTTCTAACCCTCCTTGCATTTTAAACACCCCACTGCTGCAGTGCCATGCCATACCTGAGCTGCCACAGGTTAGTAGTGCTTTGTTAGTCGATTTGAGGTGCCCAGGAGAGTTTAGTGCATTGCTACAGGAGCCTGCCTCGGAATTCAAGTTATGTGCGCTGGGAGATGCCAGGGGGCTGCAATACAGGTTTTTCCATCTACTGGCTAGAAGGAAAAATACAAAAAAAGCCACAAAGGTTAGCAAATTATTCTGGAAACAGAGAGCAAGATAAAGAACAAGATACAGAGGTATCAAACAGGATTAAATTCTGTAGCAGAGGTACTTTTGGGTGGTGCCAGTGCCACGCTGCAGGGAGCAAAGCAGTGCCCAGTCCCCCACTAATGTCCTTTAACTGCTTTTGTCCCTTCTGGAGAATTCCAAGAGTAACTCCTGAAAAACCTGGCTTTAAAGAAGCCATAAATTTCACAGAGTTTCAGTGCTGGGCTTCCCAGGTGTCTGTTTTCATCAATATCTGCCACTTCCACACCCCTTCATTTGAAAGAGCTCACTGAACTTTATGTTACATGTGTGTTATTCTGAATTTTTATGATGGAATCAAGACAGTATTGAACCACAGAAACTCTGCCATTAGACTAAAGGAAAGCAATCTAATACAAAAACCAACTCTTTAAGTTAAATTCCTTCAGCACACACACTCACATGTTCATCAACCAAAATAAGGCAGGTGGCAAAACCAAGTGCACCCAATCCTTGCTGGACGTGGAATGAGCAGCTACAACACTGAGGAAATTACTCACACCATGATCTGGAGATACTCAAGGGGCTGCTGAACTGCCCACAGGACTCAGTTCTCCCTACTGTGAGAATATCAGCTAAGAAAATAATGAAGATTCACCCTATTAACAAGTTTTCTTTTTTATTTCTCCCACCAGACGAAGTACAACTAAAGCCTGACACATTTCAGAAAGAAAAGAGGTAATCAAATAGATTTCATTCAAATTTTTAAGCACAGAGGGTTTATGAAAGCAAATAAAGTTTGTTCTCAAAGTCTGTTCAGTTATCTCCAATCAGGAATGTCAAGGTTAAACCCAAGAGAAGCCTGAGATCTCAAGCAGTGCCAAACACTGTCAGAATGAAAACTAAAAAATCTCAAACCAACCCCCAGAGCAGTGACTTCAGACTCCAAACCACAGGAGCCAAACTGCTGATTGAACTGAGATCAGAATTCTTGCATTCCCATGGAGACAAACCCAGGCACCACAAACCCTCAGACACCAACGTGGGGACCCAGCTGGGGTTGGATTTCCAGCAGTTCAAGGATAGCCCTGAGCTTCAAAACATCGATTCTCTCAGAAGTGTCACTTTTTCAAACACAGCTTTTGTATCTGGAGGTTCCTGAGTCCAACTGGACAGAGGAGACTGCAGCACATCTCTGCAATAAACCTGCAGCTGCAGCAGGTCCTGACCAGGAGAGCTGGATGACAGGGAATTTAGAGAATGCAAGAATTAATTACTGCTTCATTTCCCACCCCTCAGTGCCCTGGCTGTCAGGATTCCAGCCCATTTTACACAAACCCAGAGGCCATCTGAACTGACATAGGCAGGATATGCACCAGGTGCACTGCAGGTGATGCAGGACAGAGGGAGGAACAGAATACACTCATTTTTGTGCTGTGAACTCTCTGTTTTGTTCTGAGAGTTCTCCCACCACTGAGAGCCAAGGTGGAGAAGCAAACCCCCAAATCCAGGCCCCAGCACGCTGCCTGTGATCAGGGATGTCACCACTGCACACAACATTCCAGGTTCCCACTCCAGGCAGATGAAATCAGGGATCTCCCCTCAGGATTAACACAGCCCACAGCCACAGGAAGTGCTTTCAGGGGATGATAAACTGGAAGGAAAAGCTGGTTTCCAAATGACACCATTTCTTTAAGTTTAATATTTCATTGTTGTAAGCTTCCAGCAGCAGACAACTTTTTCACCCAGGTAACAGCAGCTGGGCAGATACAGGAGGAATATCCATTAGGATATCCAGAGGAGGATTAATCACCACTGGAACACTCAGCACCAGGAGTTCTCTAGAAAGAAGCTGCACTAACAGTTTTCCACGGTTCTCTCCCCACTCCCCAGCAGCACATTTTTTTCCTCTACACATTTCTTACATTAAAAAATCTTTAAATATTAACAATACTTAAAAATTCAAGAGCCTGACAATACTAAGCTCGATTTTCCTGCTTTGACTGAGGTTTGAAAGGGACCCCACAAGAGTGAGGCTGCAGCTGCCCTACCTTGGTCCAGCCTGTTGATGAGGGTCCTGCAGGCAGCCTCAATCTCGGGGCTGGGATTATCCAGCACCTGCCGGCACCATTTCAGAGGAGAGGCTGTTTTCTCATCCATGGATTTCCTTGGAGACACATAGAGCCTTTGCAAGGATTCAAAGGAGACAGGAAGAAATGCTCATTAATTCAAAGCATACAGCTACCCAAGTAGCATTTGCTAGAGTGTAGCCATCAGTAACCAACAGTTACTCAAATTAAAAAATTCAAGTTTAAATTGCGTATTATGGCTCAGAAAGAGCACAGCAGGAAAATTCAAGGGTTTCACAGAGAAAGCCACAGGCTCTGCAAGGCAAGGCTCCAGCCTGGGCTGTTGCAATACTGCTGAAAATGAAGTTGTTGGAATACTCACCTGTCTCTCCCTCCACTCCCCTCTTCCAAAACACCCCACCCTGAGAGGCAGGGAGGGTGTGAGCTGCTCCTAACTGGAGCTGCAAGGTGATGTCCTTCCAGGAGTTGTAGGTTTTGTTTAAAACCCTCTGGATGTTCCCCCTGTTTAGCACTGCAGGCACAGCTGTGTCCCCACAGCAGCTCTGAGACACCCAACAGTCAAAGGTGCATTCCCAGATTCCAGGAACAAACCCCTTCGTGGAGGATTTAGACATTCCCAGACAGGTAGGAAGCGTGGCTGTACCTTATCTGCCTTGGAATGTCAGATAAGGTCTCCTCCAGCCTGAGTGTTTGGCAGATCTCTGACACCTCCATTGCTTTGCATGGACACCCAGGATTAGCCTTAGGGATAGACAGAGTTAATCATCTTAAACTCCTGGATTATTTACAAGGGATTGAGTGTAAAGCAGCATCTTCACCCTATTTCCAAAGCAGAACATTTCTCTGAAGAAAGCTCAAAGCTGGAAGAGCCTTTGCTATAAAAGCAACTCGAGTATTTTCTTGACACATCCCACATTTGTATTTTTAAAAGCAAAAAGCAGCTCCCTATTTTTTGATGTTTTTGCTGTTCAGCAACACACTCAAAACTTGTAAGGGGAAAGAAAAATCAGTCCTTTGTACATCCAAAAGTGAAACTGTTTTTAATTCCTGCACATCACTGGGAGAACACCGTGGTGCAGAGGGCAGTGAGACCTCGACCTAGATCTGGAACTTGATGGTCTTTATGGTCCCTCCCAGCCCAAATCCTAGGATTCTGTGATTTGTGGACACCCAGTTTAGCTCTCAGGTCTCTCCTGAAGCTCTGATGAGCTGCTGGCACAGCCTTCAGCTGCTCCCTCTGCACCAAGAAAATCCCCAGCAGCAGCTTCAGGAGCTCCTGGAGCAGCCAGGAGCTCTTCCATGCACACAACCACACAGCTGCTGCTTTGCCACCAGCACCTTCCTCTCCTGGTGCTCCTTCACCTCACGAACTTCTCCCAGCTGACAGAACCCTCCTGGTCACCAGCAAACCACAGCTGAGCATTTATGGTGCTCCAAAGCTGACCTCACTGATGTATCCAGAGGATTTCATGTCCATCAAGCCAAAATCCAGTATTTAAGCACAAAGTGATCGTGAGGATGGAGTTAAGATTTCCAGGAATGTCAGCCTGTGCTTCAGTTGCCTCCTCCTCCTCTCTCTCCCAACTTTTGCCACTCCTGCAGCCAGGTACACTGAGCCCTTCTGCTCCAGTTACTCATTCTCTCCCAGCCAGCTCATATCCAACCCATAAAATACTGATTTCCACAACAAAACTGATGTAAATCAGCAGGAATGTCAGTCATTATCCCAGTCATTCCTGAAAACCCAGGTTTAAAATCTACAGAAACACACTGGGGGACTCTCAGGTGTCCTGTCTGTAACAGCAACATCTGACCAAGATAGAACACAAACAGCTGGGATATTCAAAATACTGTACAGGTCTGCCTCACCTACTGCCCTGGCTCTTGTCCTGGATCCAGGCAGGGATAATATGGGATGCAGAAAGCAAAACTCCCCAGACTTGGCAGTTTTGGGGCTATGAGATGGAGCATCTCTGCATGTAACAGCTCTCAAAATACTGTTTGTCATTCAGGGAAGGACATTATTCCCTATTTTTTGCCTCCTGACACACCACTCCTGACTTCCAAGCCCTGCCTCTGGCCAGAGCCATCTTTTTCAGGGAATACACTCAGCCTCTTTAGTCACATCTCATACAGAAGCTTTTCCACACCAAGCTTTAAACAAATCCACATGCAAATAAAAAAAAAATCCAAAGGCTAATTTGTTTTTGACAGAATAAATGCTGGGCAATGAATGCAAACATTCCTGTCTCTCCAAAGGCACCTTTTAGGGAAGAACCCCCAGAGAATCTTGCTGCATTTCTGCACGGATAAATGAGCATTGCAAGCACTCAGATCCAATCAGACACAGGCAGCAAAGAGCTCCCTCTCTCTGGGTTTATTTTACAGTTCAGACCACAAAAGGAGCAGTAAAACCATCGCACAAAAAAGAGGCCAACAGCCTCCTTAGGGCAGGTCAGGCTGCTCCTCACATATTCCAGGTTAAGGGAGAGAATCCTGCTTTGCTCCAGCAGTTTTCTCTGCCCAGGTCCTTCCATGCTCCTCACCCTGCTTCCACCCAGTGATGCCTTCTGCAGCCACCCAGAAACAGAGACTAGACAAGAGGAAGGGAATAAAGACAGGTATTTATTTGAAGGGCCTTCAAGGTACACCCTGGGGGAGCCAGAGGCTGCTTCCAAAAATTGGACCCCAAGATGGACCCCAGGTCACGAGTTCTTCACACTTTTATAGGTTTGGATCATTTGCATATCAGGGTTAATTCTCCAATTAAAGCCCCAGTTTAACGATGTAACTCCCCTCAGCTTGCCCCCCTTAGAATCTTTGGTTTACACATTTTGGGCCTAAAAACAGCCTGGCTGTCCTTGAAGGCAAAGCCTGGAGAGGCTTTGTTCTGTCTGCCCAGTACGAGAGAGCAGGAATTCCAGGCTCCAAGGAACTTCAGAGTTACACTCTGAGCAGTACAGGATTTAAAAATATAAAAGTTAAAACCTAAGGCATCACCAGGACTAACCCAGCTGAGGACAGCAACACTTGTTTGCTTGGCAGAACCATTCCCACATGGAGCAGAGCTGTGGAGTCCTCTGGACTCTGCCAGAGGACTCTGATTTTCTCTGCTGACAAGTCCATTGGCAAGAGAAGCTCTCACAATTTCCCCAAACCCAATTAAGTGAACACAACTCAATTCTTCAGAGCACGGACAGGCAACTTACTAAAAAAAAAAAGGAATTCTGGTTTGATTTCACAACATCAGGGATCCCATTTTCCTTCTGAAGGAGCTTTGGGAAGGGCTCAGCACCCTGGTTTCTCCAAAGGTGCTGGCACAGCATCGACTGCTAAACTACAAGCACCAGCCCCACAAATTTGTGAATGGGAATATTTCTCTGGACATGACATTAAGAGCCAGAAGTCACCTTTTCCAAGACTCAGGAAAGTCCAGTGACCATTGTCACCCACTTGAGGCTGAGTTAACCCAGCCTCACATCACAGAGCTAAAACAGCCTTTCCTCGGGAAAACAGGGCTGTGAAAAGCTAAGAACCCTTGGCTTTGTTTAAAAACACACAGAATTTTTCTTTCTGGTAGTTTCAGCCTCCAAGGCTGTTTGATTTGCCAGGTTAACTGAATCCCATAAGAACTGGAAAAGCAGAACCCATCCCAGAGTCAGGCAGAGCTGAACAAAGCCCTGATCAGGACCAAGCCTTACCCTGCAGTTTGTTCCACCAGCTCAGCAGTCTGGGTGTTCTCCTTAAATGTCTCTGACTGTTTTCTTTTGTCAAATTGCAAATGAAAATCGGTTATTTAGATAGTTACAAGGCCTCATACAAAATGTACAAAGTAAACATTTGGGCAAATATTCCCAGTTTGATGTATTGGGTGTTTGTTGTATAAATTATTAAATACGAATGAGATTTTCTTCAGCTTCTGAGAGGAAACTCTTGGATAAAGCATCTTTAGTTTCTGGTTACTAATGTTTGTGTTTAGTCTGTGAAACAGAGTATTTTGTGACAAACATCTCTGGTAAATACCCAGTGCCATGAGCACAACGGGAGATTTTTCTTTCATAAAGTTGCAGCCATTCACAAATAAATTTGTGATACTCTCTGCACTTTATGCTGACATAATCCAGTGCACTAAAAACAAGGAATCTTCCAGAGATACTATTTTCCTTTTGGAATCAATGTCACAGAAGGATTTACAGGAGTTAAACTGCTGGACAAAACTGCTGGATTTTTAAATTCCAGCTTTAAAAAAACCCAAACCCCAAGAATGTAGGAAATACAGCAACTTTCTCAACTTGCACAATGCACCGAGAAAAAGCATCCTCACAACTGAATAACAGATCAGAGCACTTCTAAGAGTGCAAGCCTGAGAATTTTAGATCCTGCAGAGTACTTGCAGCAGAAATCTATAAATCATAAGAGCAGAATTCAGGCTGCAGAAGGCTCTAGAACCAGTGCATTAAGAAATTAAACCGAGCGTAAAGTGAAGCCCATTTCTGAAGACACAGCTTGGTTTATTATCCATCTTCCAAAGCACTTGGCACCAGTGTCTGCAGCAGCTCCAAAAATGGCAAACACTGCACTGATTTTCAGACCTTTGAGTTATACACAACAGAGCAAGGAGAAGGAGACCTCAAGTAGCTGAAAGTGTTTAGAGCAATTCAGGTTTATAAGATACACCTCCTTCAAGTGCTAAAAGGCAGCTGAATTCCTCTTAAAGCATGAATTTCAAACAGGTAATACATTAATTTTCCTTCCCTTTACATATCAGACTTCAGAGAGCTGATTTTCAGATTTAGTCCTCTGCTTATGCTGGGCTAATCTCAAATCTAAACACTCCTGCTGAACAGAAATCCTACCACAGACAAGACTGGGGCAGAAAGCCACAGTGAAACAATATTATCCAGGTTCTGAAACGATAGAAACATAAAAGGAAAAAACAGGAAAAATCCTGTGGAGAACACTCCACACAAAAACATTCTGCTGTTAGCCCAAGTAGAGGTCTGAGCTTTATTCCTAACAAATTGTAAAGAGAGGAAGAAAAATGACACTGCAAAGACACTTTCTCATGTCTATTTAGGGACTAATCCTGCTGAACAAAACACCAAAAATCAGTCCTCAAGTCAGAGCAGCTCTAAAGCTCACAATAAATTAATCTCCTGACCCGGCCAACAGCCCATACAATGATCAAAAGGCACCTGGGGGACCAGCTCCAGAGCAGTGCTGTGTGCTCACAGCATCTGCAGCAACCCTGCAGCAGCAGGACCAGGGTTCCTCACCTCTCTGGTACCCACACCAAGCAATTTCCCTGTGCAGCCCTCATTTTACAGAAATGTGATGAACAGGAGCCTCAGCCTCGAGCACTTCCCAAGCCTCTCCCGGGCTCTGCCATCAGAAGCAATTCCCCCTCCCAGGCTGTGCTCTGCACGCGATGTCACCACCAGGTAGGTCCTGCCTTTCAGATGGCTCTGCCACAGAGGGGGGAGCTGGTGACAGTCCCACAGAGCTGCACTGGGGTTCTGAAGGAGCTCCTGTACCCAGAGATTGTCCCAGCAGGGCAGATGTCACCCAGCCCCTGGCCATGGCCATCAGCAGCCAGCACAAACGGGTAACGCGCTCCTCAAAGCAGTCAGGAAAGGTTTGGAGAAGTCACTTGTGGTAAAAACACCTCCTAAAATGACCAGTCTGAGAAAATAAGACTTTGCAAATTGCTGTTTCTAAATCATGTAGATCTTGTCAGGAGCATCCTGTCACAAGGAGAGATCACAGGGAAACTGTGACGTGGCCTGAGAAGGGTATAAATTGATTATACAGTCTGTAAGTAAAGTTCTCCCCCAAATTAGAGGCACAAGGTGCTGCACTGGTACAGCTCCTGGATTCTGTGCAGCATCACATCCTCACTTGGTGGAACTTCTCCAGAATTTCTTTACCCATCTCTGATAGTACAAGCAGCAATGATATCCTCCAGTACGTTGAATTAAAAGTCTTAAACATGGATATAGAAGGTCACTGGACACAGGGCTAAGGCTGAAAAATCACATTCCCAGGAAACTCCTACACTGTCATTCCTTAGAGCAAACCACGCTCCTTCTCCCCACAAACACTAATTCAAGGGCACCCCACTTGCTGTGCTGAGCACGGATTCAGGCAGGAGACAACACAACACTGAGGTGAAGACAGCATGACCCAGTTTCAGCTGAGAGACTTTTGGGAATGAGAGCAGCAACACAGGGATTCACCTGAGTGCCAGGGATTCCTTCTCCTCCTCACCCCATGGAAAAACCCAGGAATGACAAACACAGGGGAAAACACAACCAATGTGATGCTATCAGCAGCAGATCTGGTTTGTTCCCTGGATAACAGGGAATGTGGATAACAGCCTTCCCAAAACAGCTCAGGAGCTGCCCTGTGCTGAAGTCCAAGGTGAGCATCAGTGAGCTCCTCAGTGCCAGAGCCCAGTTCCATGTGACTGGTCTCCAGGATATTTACAATTTTGAGCAGCTATTTGAGAAAGGGACCTGCGGGAGCAGTCAGAGGCCAGGCAGCCCAGGGCAGAGTTACAGCTGCTGTGAGTGGGCACTGCCTCGGGTTTCACACAGCTCAGTCACTACAAACAACTCCAAAACACAACCTCACACCTGCTGGACCAGGGGGAGCTGCATAGAAACTGCTGCAAGTTCCAGCTGAATAAAGTAAATCATTTCAAAATAGAGTAGGAATTGAGACTCTACCTGCAGAGAGCAGCAAGAAACCCTCTGACCACTCCATCCTTCTTCCAGGGAAGAAGGATGTACAGTATTTTAAAAAGGATGGCAAATACACAATTCAGTCAGCTATTCACTTTGGATTTGCTCAATCCAGGCAGCACAAAATTCCCCCCATCAGCAAAGCCACCTTATTAGAGCTGATCCTAAATTCACAGAGAATTAAGGGGGGATTGTTGGGTTTTTCTGTTTGTTTTAAGAAAACTCTCCCTCCTCTCCAAGCAGTTTTCTGGTTCTTGCTGTGGGAATGCACAAACACCTGCACGGGCTGCACGTGGGATGTGTTCATGCAGACAGTTTGGGATATTTGGCAATAAGCACAGGCAGGCACTACTGACTGTATACAGGATTCATTCCCCACTTTCAGAACAAGCTCTAGAACAAGAAGCCACCACTAAAAACAGCTTCCTGTTTCAGCAGGTTCGTTTGACAAGAGGAAAAGGGAACAGATGGAAGTGATGCAGCACAATCAAAGATCATTTATGGTAACAGCACTTGCACAAGTGCTCTGGATCACCACCCTCATCCAGCTCCTCGGGGGCCTCTTTGTCACAGGTTACCCTGTTTCAACCAAATCTGGCAGGAAAACAGAGGAAACAAATCCACAAGGATCCTACAAGGTGTAGAATGAAGGGTACCTGGGAAAGAAGGACCTTAGCAGCCACCAGCTGAAGGAAAGGTTAAAGAACAGAACTCCTGGGCACGGAATCTTTCATGATTTCACTGGGCAGCATCCCCTGCCTGGGTAAATCTCAGCCTCTGAGACTCAAGAGAATTTGAAGAATCTCCCCTGTCACAGGCTATATAAATGTGAATATAAACCTGGCTGCTTCCATTAACATGGAAATAATAAAGCCAGTCTTCCATATGCAACTTGTTCAATATATTCCTTTATTTATAAGAAACCTGCTCAAAATGCTGTTTAGCTATATTGAAGAGTTCCTCTGATCAAGTCAGAACCAAGATTTGGGTTTTAAAAGTACACTTGCAAAGAAAAAAAATCATGTTTTAAATATAACCTCGAATTCAGGCTGGAGCTGATGCCATGACCTCATTGAGCTCCACTCCATTAACAAAAACTTTACCTTCCCTTCTAACAACTAATGAATGTTTGGAGCTGAAGGTTTGGTTTGTGTTCAGCAGCCCTGTCCTTGCTGCCAGATTAATCTGGCTACACAAATTTGAAACCCAATTTGCACAGCCCTGAGGCTCTTCCTCCCAAGTCTTACAAATTAACAACTCTGGGTAAAATCTCAAGTCTCAGTTGTTGCAGGAGCTGGAATCAGCCTCAAACTTTACATTTCCCTTGCCCTTCCAAAGGTTGGTAATCTGCTGATTTATACAAGTTCTAAACAAGGCTGGTGGTGGAGGGGAGAGTCCCAGAGAGTCGAGTCAGTTAAGGATTACATCATTGATCTGGTTCAGTTCACTCTCTGAACAAAAGAGGTGCTTAACTGGAAGAAACAGCCTTCAGGAACTGGGAATGGTTTGTCTCCTCAGGTCCTAGCAAAAGCCACAAATTCCAGATGGTCTGGGGATTCTTATTGACAAAATTCTAATTTAAATATGGTATTTGACAGTTGTGTGCAAGGTTTAAAAGCTCCATTATCCATTCATCTGCATGTGCTATATAGAACTAAAGAGGGAAAGGAAGCTCCTGTGCTTGCTGCAGCAGTGGCTGGAAGGAAGGGGGAAAAACAGGGCCTACAGGTAAACTTATTTTTTAAAACATAATGGTCTGGCACAATGGACATAGAAATAAGAACAGTCACTAATGAGAACTGCATTCTTGCTGCTAAAAATCAAAGTCCTGTACAGAAATCAGTTTATAGCTTTAAAGGAATTGCTCAGCTAACCACAGAAAGTCCCTCTCTCCCCAAGCCTGGGGATACCTACCAGCAATCCTCCTCTTCGGAGCAATTTTCCAGTTCCAACACTTTGACTTCATCCAGATCCGCGTTACTCGGAAGCCCCTCTAGCTCTGCACACTTTTCACTGGGATTCTGTTCATGGATTCCAGCTGGGCCGTGGATCCCTGCCATGAGCAGGCTGCCCAGCAGCTCCGAGCTGTTACTTGTATCCACAGGTGAGGGACACCGGCCATTGCCACGGCCCTGCCCCCCGTCAGGAGACACCTCCTCGGGGGCACTGTTGCAGCTGTATTGCATCTGGGCATCGAGGGCTCTTTTGAAGCAGTTGTTGTCTCCTTCCTCCTGCCTCATCTTGCTCAGCTGGCTGTGCAGATCCGCCATGATCTGCAACTCCTGCTTGTCGGCGATGGCGTTGAGGCTGTTGTTGATCTCCATCCCGTTGAGGCCGGGCTCGTGGTTATCCACCCCGGCACGGATGTCCCCTGGCACGTTTGTCCCCAGCACGCTCCTGCTGCTCCTGCTCCTGGCGTGCTGATTGTCCAGCTCCAGCCTCCTGACCAGCTCCCGCAGCTTCCGCACCTCTGGGCCCACATCCTCCTCCGGCTCCGTGCCGGGGCCCATGGCCGAGTGCTCCGGGGCGTCTCTCCCTAGGGCAGGCTCCAGAGCAGGATCCTGCTGGATGAGCGGGGCATTGCCGGGCACCACCATCCTCCACAGCACCCGCTTCCACTGCAAGGCATGGAAAACACAGCAAAGATCCACAAGGATGCATGAGATTTTTAGGCAAATGGAATTAGACACCAAAAAATTCTGGTTTTTAGAAGCATCGGCTAATTGCACTTGGGTGGAAGGTGTGTGGATTTCATCCGAATCCAAAAAGAACAACTGAAATTAGGATTGAACATCGCACAGCCCACAAATTCCTCTTTTTGAACAGCACGGATGTGCACCTGTTCTGCTATAAATGAGTGTAATAAAAGGAAGCTGATTTAATCCCCCACAATAGTTTAGTTTCCATGTGTTTACCAACAAAATACTTGAGAAAAGCACTGATTGAGCGAAGTCAGGAAACATCATTAACGAGGTGCTGACGTCAGACAACAACAGCGTCAAGAAAATGGTGAAAACATCCTTTGTTCATTACCAGGTTTATCCTGGAAAAGCAGAAAAAAACTTGGAAAAATTTCTGTATCGCCTTATACCAGTCACAACAGGAACTGCAGTTACTGTGGTACATGAAAATAAGCTTAAATAATGTTTTTACTGGTGTATTTTCCTGTTACAACTGAAAGGAGAGGGGTGCAAACAGCCAAAAAAAAAAATCCCAACTGAAGATTACATATTCCACTAAGTTTTAAAAAAATAAGCTATCCCTCTGCTTTTTCCTTAGCTGAGCAAGGAAGAGCACTGTCACTCAGGCAGCTCTGAACTGCATGAGGTACTCAGGCTTCCAAAAAAACCATAAAGTGCATTTCACACCAGTTTTACAACATGAGCAAACACTGCTTTTCCCCCTCCACTTGACCTACGTGAGTTTTCAGTTTCATTGGGCACGTTCATTTCCAAACCGACTCTTCACAGAAAACCCCTAATACTGAAAATCCCCTAATTAATGGTCCATGGAGCAGTAAAATGGATTAAAAGTCAGAAATCCTCTCTATTTTGCAGAAGGAGGGCAAATAGACTGAGGGAAGAGGGAGTGAGTCAACACAGCCAATTCAAAGTTTAAAAATTGATGCACTTGTTACAACTGCAATCAAACCCTGACTTTTTTGTGGCTGTTCTTCCCCCTCCCTTCGCTGCCTGAAAATGTCATCTGTTTTTAAGTGCCAACGTGCAAAGGAAACCACAAAAATTAAGTGTCACACAAAGCAAGGTTACAAACAGATACCCCCACAGGTACCTCAGCATCTCTCTATTATTTAGGCACTTGTAACAGCAATAGCTGGGTACGTTTCTCTAAAAATACAGTTTTGTTTTGTTAGGGTTTTTTACCTGATTTGTGTCTATTATTTTGGTCCTCCATCTACAAGATGTAAATATTCAGCTTCCACTTGAGTTAATAAAAAATACAAACAGCCCTTGGGAAGAGCTGTGAGTGAACAGAGCACACTTTCCACCCATACTCCAAAGCTGTAAACTGTAAGCAGCACTGCTGAAGGCATTTTGCCTTGGGAAAAGGAAATTTAGCGTGGAGTTACCAAGCAATGCCATTCCTACCCATGTGCCAGCTTCAAAAAGCTCCTTGCGTGGATTCCCACTCCTACAAACCCACACGATCCTCATCAGGTCACGGCACAGTGTGATTTCCAAAGAGATCTCGGAGTACGGGAACAGTGGGATTTCCAGAGATATCCCAAAGCTCAGGAACTCTCCGGATGCACCAGTGGGGAGTTTTAGGAGTTCCACTGTCCAAGCAAAACAGTGGCTCAAGGAGGGGAATTAAGGAGATGTCTCACCCAAAAATCGGTTCCTTTCCAAGGGTGAGGAGCTGGGAAAAAAACCTCACGCGAGGGGGAAGAGCAGCTAAAAAGCACTCAGTCTTTCCCCACACCCAGTAAGTCTAAAAACCACTCCAAAAAAAAAAAACCCAGCAAAGACACGCGGGGGAAGAGATATAAACCTGCAAAAGTTCATTTCATTGTGTAAGAAATAAAACACATTTGGAAGAAGGCAAAAAGGCGGCAGCCGTGAGCGGGTCGCAGACAATAATTCGGAGTTTGCCGAGCAGACATCCGGGTGTCTCACCGAGGGTAACGGTCCCGCTCACCCCGCGGCCCCGGGGGCTGCCACGGCCACGGGGGCTTCCAGAGCCGGGGGGGCTGTGAGGGATCTGACCGGAGCCTGGGGGGCTCTGAGAGCTGGAGGGGCTGTGAAGGGTGGGGAAAGGGACTGTGAAGGGGCTGCGATGGGGTTGGGGGGGTCTGAGGGGCAATGATGGCTGTGAGGGGCTTGTGGGGGTGAAGGCTCTGGG
>VZRV01007521.1:266384-278124 GCA_013398115.1 Falcunculus frontatus
AAAGGGGGGAAAGGGAGTGAGAGGGAAAGGGGTAAGCGATGGCAGAAAGGAGGTAAGTGAGGGGGAAAGGCCAAGGTGGGGGGAAAGGGGGGAGTGAGGGTGAAAGAGGGGAGTTAGTGGGGAATGAAATGGGTGAGGGAGGAAAGAGGGTAAGAGAAGGAAAAGGGGAAAGGGAGAGAGGAATAGGGGCAAAAGAGGGCAAAAGGGCTGCGTAGGGAAGGGATGAATGAGGGGGAAAAGGTCTCTCCCTGTGCATATGATCCAGAAAAATGCACAAAATACAGCTTAGCTGGGATCTCCCAAAGCGCCTGTGGGTGTTACGTCTCTTCAGGACAATTTTATCAGGCAACAGTAAAACTAACACCATTCTTTGACATCCTGGGCCCAAATGTGCATATTGGGCCCAAACACACCCTCTGGCATCTCCTGATAAGAAGCGTTGGATGTTTGGCAGTCACCAAGGGCACGTGCTATGAGCAGAATCTCGTTTTTGTACCAGTAGGCCTGAACACCACTCCTCAAGGTCTGTCCTGGTTTCAGCTGGGCTAGAGTTGATTTTGGCACTCTGTTGTTCATTTTCAGATGCTCTGGGAAGGTTTGGTCTATGTAGAAGATGGGATTTCCAAAAGCAGAGTTCCCTGTGCCAGCACGGGAGCTGCAGTGCCAGGATGGGTTTGCCTCCACCTCTGCTCAGTCACCACCAGCACATTTCATAGCCTTTATGTATGTATATATATATTTTATTTATTTGATTTCATGTGAAATAACCTGGTCAAGATTGTCCCCACAAGCAGCAGAATCCCAAGAGAAATAAGATCTTTTTGTGAAAGAAAATGCACGACCTCATCTATCACATAGGAAAAACCTGTGTGCAGGTGACCCTTCTCCACAAATACCAGGAAGATTCACCTCTTTCAATAATTCGTTTCTGTTCGTGGGGGGTAGGTCAGCAATTCTTCAAAGCCAATACCAATTATAAAGCATAACATTTTTATAATAGCTGCAGGTTCCTTTTGGGTGATACATGTCTTTAAGGGGGAAAAAACCCCTCCTGTCAGGGAGCTGTGCAGAGTCAGGGAATGCATCACTTCTGCAGAAGACCTTCTCAAAGTGCACTGTGGCACAGGCCCTTCTGCTCTGGTCCTTGAAACCATCCCCCTTGGACCCTGGTGGAACGAGCCCTGGCTGCACCAGTCCTTCCTACTGCTGGAACTGGTCCCAGTAAGGAACTTCTGGACGTGGTTTTCATCAGTTCTTGGCTGTGAGGGGGGGGATGCCCTGGTTGCCCAGAGAAGCTGTGGCTGCCCCTGGATCCCTGGAAGGGTCCAAGGCCAGGCTGGACGGAGCTTGGAGCACCCTGGGCTCATGGAAGGGGTCCCTGCCCATGAACTTTAGAAGAGATGAACTTTAACTCCTTCCAACCCAAATAATTCTGGGATTTTACGTTTCTGTGATTCCTAATGCTTCCCATGAGGAAACAGTAAGTCTGGACACTTTTAAGGCACCTGACTTTCAGGTTTCAGTATTCAGCATTCCCAACGTCTCAGCTCTGAGTGAAGGGCTAAAACAACACAATTCTGATTTTACTGAGTGCAGCAGCTGCTGGAAGTTCAATGTTGTCAGTGAGTGAATAATTCACAGCAATGAGAGGTCTGGGCAAAGCCGTGGTGAGGGGGGAAACTGGGATTTCAGGTGAGCAGAGCTTTGTCAGCAGAGGGAATTGAGATGCCCCTGCTCTGGCACGAGACACCTGCCCTCGGAGCCCGAGTTAAACACCAGGTGAAGGACACTGTTATCTCCCCAAACAGGCAGCAGCCACAAGTGCTGCTGCAGCATCCTCAGGGAAGAGGCAGGAAGGGGAATTAAAGCTGACACACAATTAGAATAGTTTGCAAGTGCTCCTGGAATCCCGGGGAAAGCAAATGGAAATCAGGCAGAAGCTATTTCTAGGCTGAATTTGGGGGTGAAAGAAGCAGAAATAGGCTTTCGCTAAGGACTAAATTCAAACCCTCCCAAGAATCCAAATTTAGCGTTGAAGGCTCCCAGTGCCTGCGTGCCAGCTCACAGAGCCTGGCTGCACAAGGGAAAGAAATACAAATATCATCAGGAGAGACTTGTGGCAATTAGCTGGGATAAATCGAGGAGCCGTGCCTGACTCCCAGCTCCGGGATCACTCAGAATCTTCGTGCAGCTGAGGCCAGGCTGGGGGGCTCAGCACCTCCGGAAAATGTTATCTTTGAGGATGAGGCTGCCTTATCACCTTCCCATCACACTTGTCTGGTGCAGGTGACAGCATCAACCAGCGGGTGCTGAACTCATTCACGGCCACGGGACAGCGGGAGGGAAAAGAACTCGAGGGAAGCGGGAGCAGGA
Organism: Falcunculus frontatus; assembly: GCA_013398115.1. Taxonomy (NCBI): domain Eukaryota; kingdom Metazoa; phylum Chordata; class Aves; order Passeriformes; genus Falcunculus; species Falcunculus frontatus. The sequence continues at coordinate 268,758 of VZRV01007521.1, forward strand.
ATTCTGCGATCCGAGCCAGAGCTGCGGTATTCCCAGGCGTGCCGCCGGGCACGGGCTGCTCCGCAGGACCCTGCAAGCACACAGAGAGCGGCTGAGCACGGCTGGGCCCACCTGGAATGCGGCGTTGGAGGTCGGTGGAGCCGGGAGCAGCCTCAGCAGTCACATCCCATTAGCAGGTACAGGGAGCAGCGAGGCAGGAGCTCCGTTCCCTGCTCCTGCTCCTCTCCTGTGCCGGGAGGCAGCGGGAGCACACGAGGTCTCCCAGCCCCAGCACAGCAGAGCTCTGGTCGCTGCCATGGCGCCTCCTGCTCCTTCCAGAGAATCACACCAACCCAAACCGTGTCCAACCCGCTCCTGTCGATCTGTTGGAATGTACAACTCTCCTCTTCCCAAAGGTTTTCACCTCAAAGGATCTTTAGGTAAAGGAGTAGCTCGTCCTTGTCAGGGGGATGTCAGCGCTCCGAACCGCCCGCAGGCCCTGCAGGGGGTCAGCCCAGGACACAGGGAGGAACCTTGAACTGCCTTCCGTGAGGCCTCTCCACCTCTGAGGGACATTTCTGTCATCACTCAAGCCAGCCTCTGCCTGTCACCGCCGGGAAGCCACCACAGCCTGTTTGTCACCGAGATTCTGGCTCCAATCAACACCCCCGGGACAGCTTGAGCGAGTTTCCAGCTAATGCTGCAACAAGGGCACTGCTTCCCACTGAGCACCCCAGGAGGATCCCTGCCTGGTCACCCTGGAAATGTGAGGGTGAAATGCCCTTTCACCAGTGAACTCTGAGCTCTCACCCAGCCATCGCCCTGGGAATGGCTTTGGAAAGGGGCCCTGGACACCCACCTTAGAAGAGCTTCTCGTAGCACTTGTCACAGTGGACAATGTCCCGGTGGATGAATATTTTATCCAGGAGATCTCCCATTGCTTTGTGGCAAATTCCGCACTGCCAGAGGGAAAACAAGGAGGTTGGACAGTGACCAAAGCCCCACGCAGTACCAGCAGAAGGGAGGGGCACAGAAACAGTCTCTACATCGTTTTATTGAGGGGTGAGGATGTGACCTTTGAGGCTGCACTTCCCTACAACAGCCAAATGTCCCTGCAGGCCTCTTCCTCCCACACTCCCCATCCCTCCTCCTCCCACCCTCCCCACATGCCCACAGACTTTCCTTGGAAACCCTGCAGGGTTCGAGGATTCAGCCACCTCCATTAGAGCACAAAGACCTCAAAGCAGAAAGACTCCCCCAAGGACAGTGGGGCAAGGACATGAGGGTGTTCTGAGGGTGCTGCCAATAATAAAGAATTCTCCTTGTTCTAATATTTAATCAAGGACCTGAAAACCTTCTGGGGACACCTGTGACTGCCTGACTGCTTTTGTCCCGATGTGAGGCAAGGATTTGGCACACCCCATCCATATCCCTCTGAAAGGCTGAGGATGGAATTTGCAGGAAGATCCCTGCAGCACAGCAGCACTGGGGCTTACCCTGAAGCAGTACTCGTGGCAGTGGATGTTCAGGTGCTCGATGATGATCTTGGGGCAATCCCGGATCTCCCGGCTGCAGTAACTGCACAGGGGCTCACTGGACCTGGGAAGAGCAGGGCAGTGGGATCCTCTGTGAGGCTCTGGTTCCAGTCCCAGCACTGGTGCCTGGGGTTTTTCCCAACCATCAGCGCTGCTCTCCATGAGCAACCTGCTCCCACACGTGTGACTGTGTGCAGTGACAGAGCAGAGGGACTGTGCTGTCCCAGGGGTGCAGAGACCACAGCAGTGGGGCAGGACAGAGCTCAGAATCTTACAGTCATGGAATGGGTTGGGTTGGAAGGGACCTTAAAGCTCACCCAGTGCCACTCCTGCCAAGGGGCACCTTCTACTGTCCCAGGCTGCTCCAAGCCCCAGTGTCCAACCTGGCCTTGGACACTTCCAGGGATCCAGGGGCAGCCACAGCTTCTCTGGGCACCCTGTGCCAGGGCCTGCCCACCCTCACAGGGAGGAATTTCTTCCCAGTATCCCAACTATCCCTGCCCTCGCTCCGTGGGAAGCCATTCCCTTTTGTCCTGTCACTCCAGGCCCTTGGAAATAATCCCTTTCCATTTTTCCTGCGGGCTGCCTTCAGGCACTGGAAGGCCACAGTTAGGTCACCCCAAAGTTTCTCAGCTCCAGGCTGAATGATCCCAATTCTCTCAGCCTTTCCTCATAGGAGAGGTGCTCCATCCCTCTGATCACCTCAGTGGCCTGCTCTGGACTCTGACTTGGAGTCAGTGGCACTGTATTTACATTTATTGTGCTGCTGTTCCACCAAACACACACCAGTGTCCTCAAAAAGCAAACCCTTAAAATGGTTTCTGATTAAGGATTTGATGAACCCCCCCACGACAGCCCTGCCCTGTCCTACCTGTGCAGGGGAGCACTGGACAGGTAGCTGTGGTGGCTGTAGCTGCTTCTCTCCAGGTCACTCAAATCCACAAGGCTGCCACTGGGGAAGGAAGGAAATATCAGCACTGGACAGTGATATGTGGGAAGAGAATCTCAGATGGAATCATTAACCCGGTGATTTGGAATATCCCAGCTGCCAGTTCCTTGGGGAGAAGGCCCTCAAAAAGTCTTCCCAGGACACACAGAATACCCCCAGAGAGGACTCTCCAGGTAAAACTCCCCTGGCCTCACCAGGACTCTCATGTTTACATCTGGCCCTTTCAAACAGCAGCTTTTCACTGCTAAAACTCCAAATCCTGCACTGTTATGCAGGAAAAGGCATGGAGCACATCTCTGGTCTCACCCAGCTGAGTGTTCCCTCTCTGCCTGGGTTTCCTGGATATTTGGCTTATCTTTGGCTGCTGACAGCAGCTTTGCTGAGCTCTAGGGCGGGCTGGAGATTTACAGTGTGTAATCAGCTCCCCCAGGGATGCCAGCACAGTGCTGAGGGGAGATAAAGCCAGCAGGGAGCATCAAACTGGTGTGAACTGGTGCCACGTCGCTGTGAGGATGATGTGCACAGGGCCAAATTCTGCTCTTGTCACACTGGGGCCAGTCTGGAGCAGCTTCACTTGAGCAGAACACAAAGGACTGAACATTTAAGCTTGAAAATGGTGTAATTTAACCTTTTTAACTCCTATAATGAAGTTTTTCCAGTGAGAGCCCTCACCCTGCACATTTTCCTCAGGCATTCCAGTCATTTGTTGGCGAAGCCTCACAGTCCCAAACCTGCAGCGTGGTGTTTTCACCCACCTCAGCCACCAAGCCACTCCAGGAGGAGCTTCCCTGTCCCCTGGGAGCAGTGGGACACGGGTCCTCCTGTCACCAGCACAGCAGGAAGAGACAGCAGGACCCCAAAGAACAAAACCTGCCCTCCCAATACCCCCCCTGGGGGCTGAGGAGCTCCGGCTGCTCCATCCTGGTGGGATGGGTGAGGTGGCAAAGGCTCGTGCTGGGCTCTGGATGTGTGTGACACCCGGCTGTGTCACCTGGCTGTGCCACCCGGCCGTTGCATGAGCATGCCCCAGCCCTCCGTACCTGCCGTAGCGTGGCGAGGCTGCAAAGCCGCCGGTGTTCACGTACTCCTTCACAAAAAGGATCCCTCTCCTGGGAAAAAGGGAAGCATTTCCATGAGAAAAGAGCGGCTGGGGCTGGGGAGAGCCGGGTGGGGAGCGCGTGTGCCCCCGGACCCGGAACGCGTGCGGGAGAGGCTCGGAGCGGGATGCTGTTGTTCCGGAATAAATCCTGGATATCGAGCATTGTTGCTAAATAATAACTCCTCTAATTACCCCACCAAAACAAATCGAGTTAATTGGAAAGAATGGGATGGATAATGTAACCCTTTCATCCAGTTATGCGCTGGCTGGAGGGATAAATCTGTCCCAGCTCCCGTCAGGATTAGGCACACAATGGGCACGGAGAGAGCTCCCGGCTCCTCCGGTACCACCAGCCCCCTGTGGCACAGCGCTGCTTCCAGAGGCTGTTCTGCCACTGGAATATTTTCAGTGTTTTCAGCCAGTGTGAACTGCTGCTGGTGTGGTTTGGGATGTTTTTACCTCCCTTGCCTATTCCTGCCTCTTTACAATCCCAGCTGCAGAATTCCATGCCCCACCCGGGTGCAGCTCCGGGCTGGGTGAGGGGAGCCCGGTGCCCCCAGCCCTGTGCCTGCAGCCCTGACAGGAACTAATCAGCCTTTTTCCATGGTGCATTTCTACTGCTGCCTAAAAGCTGGGATTAATCCTCCCTTCTTACACTAAGCCCTGTCATGGCTAAGGAAAGAAAAACCTCTTTTTTTTTTTCCCCTTAAACTGAGCATGGGCTGAAAAAGACCTTTAAGATCATCAAATCCAACCATCAGTTAGCACCACCCCCATGGTCACCACCAAACCACGTTCCCAAGTGTCACATCCACACGTTTTCTGAGCACTTCCAGGGATGGTGACTCCACCACCAGCCTCAACTCCCCCTGGCCCAGCCTGAGGCCGTTCCCTCTCCTCCTGTCCCTGTTCCCTGCGAGCAGAGCCCGACTCCCCCCGGCTGCCCCCTCCTGTCAGGGAGTTGTGCAGAGCCACAAGGGCCCCCTGAGCCTCCTTTTCTCCAGGCTGAGCCCCTTCCCCAGCTCCCTCAGCTGCTTCTGGGGCTCCAGACCCTTCCCTGGACACGCTCCAGCCCCTCAGGGTCTGCCTTGTCCTGAGGGGCCCAGAACTGAGCCCTGGATTCCATGTGGGACCTCCCCAGTGCCCAGCACAGGGGACAATCCCTGCCCTGACCCTGCTGGCCACACTGTGGGTGACACCAGGTGCCACAGCTGGAATTCCTCACCCAGCAGGATGGCCCCGTGCCAGCCCCCACCCTGCAGCGAGGGGATTGTGCCCGCTTGGATCTTTACCCGGCAGTGCTGGAGTCAGGCTGGTACCCAGAGCTGTGCTGGGAGCTGGAGAGCCTCTCACTGGAACTGGAGAGGAGCCTGTGGAGAGAGGGAAAGGTCTGTGAGCCATGGCAGGATCCAAACTGTCAGCCAGGAGAAGAGTGGCTGTCACTGCTGGGAGGGCAGATGGAGAGCACAGCCCTTTCCAGACTTTATCATGGACCAAAACAGTCCCTTTCTCCTTCTACACCTGCCACAGGACAGGACTGCTTCTCTGGAGAAGGCATTTTGGGGAAATCTCACTTGCAGGGCCATGAGAGGGAAGATCCAAGGAGATCTTTCAATGAGGATGGGGTGAGTGAGTCACAGAGCCTGAAGGGGAGCAGCCACGGATGGCACAGGAGGAACTGCAGGAGATGGGGATGTTCCCAAAGCCAATGGAACTGTCCCCAACTTAGTGATTGGAAGGAAGAATGCAACAAAACTATGGAAAACAGCTCTGTCCATCTGCTCTGCAATGAGACCTGGAATGAGGCTGAGCTTTCCTGGAGCCAATCCCAGGCTATCCAAGGATCTTGTGCCCCCTCTTCACCCCCACAATCTACTCCTTGTTACAGATCCAGCCCTCAGCCCCACACTGGTGGCTCCATGGAGTGTCAGACAGCACTTGGATGGGCTGGCACTGCCAGGAGGGACTGCAGGAGCCCAGGATAGCAGTATTCCATACTGGATACCTCCTGCCCCTTCCAACAGCATTGTTCTGGGAGCAGTTCCATCATTTAACCCTTGACATTGTGGGGACAGTGACCCTCTCTCTTTGCTGTGATCTCACAGGCCAATTCCTGGCCAAGACCCAGCTCCCCATTCTCCCATCCCTCTCTTCTGGCCTCCCACACAGTGAAAAATCTCCAGAGATTTCTCTGGATGTATTCCAGACCCTGTGCTAGGCAGCTTTAGCTGGGAATGGTTTAAGAGTTGCTCTGTGCTTCTGGATCACACATCCACTCCTTGGAAACCAATCCTCCCTCTCTCAGCTCTTGGCTCTGCCTGCTGGCTTCTCTTCCCTAGATTTCCAGGCAGTTTCCCTCAGAGCCCTCGTGCCTCCCCATTTACCTGGAGCTGTTATGGTTTAAGCTGTCCATGTAGAATGGCACCCTGTGGCTTCTCTGGGACATGGACATGGTGGGATCTCTGGGAAGGGACTCGTGGCTGGGGAGAGGAAGTGGAACAGTCTCAAGCTCGGTGTCTGGGCACGTGAGGGATCCTCACATGGGATGGGAATCTCAGCTGGAATCTCCCTGCTGGGCACTGACCCCTCCCACCCCACAGCCATGGCACACCCAAGGTGTGCTCACATCCAGGGAATCAGCAAGTGGATCAGGACACCTGGATACCGAGTAAATGTGGCAGTGGGGAGCTCCTTGGTTTGGGAAGTTGGGATCCCAGCCCTGGACTCACCGTCCTGTTGGGGGGCTGAAGTCCCCTTGCCCCCTGGCACTGTCGTACCAGCTGCTCCTGGGGCTGCTGCTCCCGGAATAAACGCTCCCTTTGGGATCCAGGCTGGGCCTGCTGAGGAGACACAGAGCCCTGAGCACGTGGCAGCAGGAATCCCTGCAGTGCCCACACTGGGCTCACAGTCACTGCCATGGCTCTGTCACTACCAAGGCCTGGCACAGCTCCCAGGGCAGAGATGGAATCCCCATCCCTGGAAGCGTCCAAGGCCAGGCTGGACAGGGCTTGGAGCAACCTGGGATAGTGGAAGGTGTCCCTGCCATGACAGGGATGGGACTGGATGAGCTTTAAGGTCCCTTCCAGCCCAAATCAGGCCAGGATTCCTTGATTCTGTGAAATGGTTGAGGAACATCCCAAGGCTCCCAGGAGGATGGTGTAAATCCCAAGGCCTGGATGATGTAGGAATGCCTTCCCCAAAGTTACTCATGTTGCACTTGGTCCAGGTGCACCATCCTGGGACAGTCCTGGTTCTATGATTTAATCCTTCTGCCATCTCTGGGAACAAAATCCTGCTCTCACTCCTTTTCCCAGTGATTGTACAACGTGGAGTGGAGTTTCTAGCAGATATTTCTGTGCCAGCAGCTTTCCCTGTCTCTGCATCCTAAACCCTTCATCCCCAAACTTTCACCCCCAAACCCCTCATCTCCAAACCCTCATCCCCAACCCTCTTCCCCCCAAATCCTGACCTTCTGGTGCTGAACACCTGGCTGTCCACGTAGGCTGGAATCCTGTGGCTGGGCACGGAGCCTCCGAAGGATTGGCGGTCCTGGAACAGGGACATGGGGGGCTGGGACTCGTGGGCACTGGGAACACTCTCCTGGGAGCTGAAGTCAGACCTGTTGAGGAATTAAAACCAGTCTGACCACAAAGCCAATGGGTGCCTTTGTTCTGAGCAGCTCACACGAGTGTCCAGGGTCTGCTGAGGGTGGGTCCTGCTGCTTCCTACAGGGAACAGGGAACTGGGGCACCGTGTTGTAAATAGAGCCATAGGATCATGGAATTGTGGAATCCCAGAATGGTTTGGGTTGGAAGGGGCCCTAAAGCCCATCCCATTCTACCTCTGCCATGGGCAGGGACACCTTCCACTGTCCCAGGCTGCTCCAAGCCCCATCCAGCCTGGCCTTGGACACTGCCAGGGATCCAGGGGCAGCCACAGCTTCTCTGGGCACCCTGTGCCAGGGTCTGCCCACCCTCCCAGGGAACAATTCCTTCCCAATATTCCTGTGGTCAGTGTCATTGGATTAGGCAAATTTCCTGGGTCCAGCCAGGATTGTATCAAGGAGCAAAGGATGAGGGTGAGAGAGGCACTGATGGCACAAACAGGGGTGTCCCCACTGTACCTGGCTGGCACCGGGGCGGGCTCGCTGTGCCTCCAGCCCCCCAAGCTCTCGTGGGGACTGTCTGTGCTGGGAAGGGTTTGTTCCTCATAGTCCAGAGTGATCCTGGTGGGGAGGAAAGAGCTGTCAGGAGCTCCTGTACCTGTGTCTGACCCTGGCCACTGTGGGGGTAAATGCAGGGACACCTTCCACTGTCCCAGGCTGCTCCAAGCCCCATCCAGCCTGGCCTTGGGCACTGCCAGGGATCCAGGGGCAGCCACAGCTGCTCTGGGCACCCTGTGCCAGCCTCTCCCCACCCTCCCATGGAACAATTCCCAGTTCCCAATATCCCATCCAGCCCTGCCCTCTGGCACTGGGAAGCCATTCCCTGTGTCCTGTCCCTCCATCCCTTGTCCCCAGTCCCTCTCCAGCTCTCCTGGAGCCCCTTTAGGCCCTGCAAGGGGCTCTGAGCTCTCCCTGGATCCTTCTCCTCTCCAGCTGAGCACCCCCAGCTCTCCCAGCCTGGCTCCAGAGGGGCTCCAGCCCTGGAGCAGCTCCGTGGCCCCCTCTGGACTTGCTCCAGCAGCTCCAGGTCCTTCTGATGCTGAGCTGCAGCAATCCCTGGGGGAGATCCCTGCAGTGCTGTGCTCTAGGGGGAAAGGTGGCACTGGCAGAGCCTGTATTGGTTTCTGAATTCCCTGGGCCAAGAAATGAGCATTTGGATGCCTTTGGACAGGCTGGGAAGGAGAACTGGAGGTGTGTGAGGGAATGTCCTGGGGCCCCAGCCCCGTACCTGTCCTGGCATGGCTCAGACTCGTTTGCCTGTGGAATCTCTGGAGCTGGGATGCTGCTTCCTCCAGGAACAGAGCTGGACCTGCCAAGACACGAGATCTTTATGGTTTGGCTCTCCCTAGAGACCCTCTGCTCCCAAATTTAAAGTCTAGGAAGCAACTCTGTTCAGTCCAGCTGGACAGGGTTTGATGGCTCCAGCTAAGGAAGATCTTTTCTCCCAGGTTTTCCTATAAAACCATGGTAAAAGGTTCATCCAGGAGAAGCAGCACTAGAATCAGGCACAAAAAAGCCTCAAGTTGCACTAGAGGAGGTTTAGGTTGGATACTGGGAAAGGTTTCTTCATGGAAAGGGTTGTCAGGCCCTGGAAATGTTCAGGGAGTGTGTGGATGTGGCATTTGAGGACATGGATTAGTGCTGAACATGATGGTGGTGCTGGCTGATGCTTGGACTTGATCCGAGAGGTCTTTTCCAAGCTTAACAATTCCATGATTCCATGAGAAGGAGAACCTGGGAGAATATTTATCAGCAGGGGGAAGATGCCCAGGGAATGAGCCCTCATCCCACAGGAGAAGGCAGGGGGGGATTGCCCCATCCTTACCCAGCCCTGCTGGGCTCAGTGGGATCCTCCAGCCTGGGGGGCTCTGGGTGGGTGTCATGGCCAGGGGCTCCTTGGCCCCTCTCAGTGAGGCTGGCTGAGTCCAAAAACCTAAACCAGAGATCCATGATTGGGAAAATGCCTGCTGGGATGGGCAGACACCCATTCCTGGGAGAGGAACAGGCTGGGAGCAGGAGCTGGTGTGGCCAGAGCCATTCCAAACATCCCAGAGCACCAACCCCAAACATCCCAGAGCCCCGACCCCAAACATCCCAGTCCCCCAACCCCAAACATCCCTGATCACCGACCCCAAACATCC
>VZRV01007522.1:827-228316 GCA_013398115.1 Falcunculus frontatus
GGCACCGGGGGCAGAGCCGCGCCCCTCTCGCTCCCGCGCTCGCTCCCGCGCCGCCCGCCGGGGCCGGGGACTGGGTGTCGCGGCCGCCCGTGCGCCCCGGGGCTGCGGGGGGCCCTTCCTTCACCCTGCTCCGGCCTCCTGCTCGTCCTGGCGCTGGCTGCAGCGCCGGCCCCAGTGCCAGGTTGGGTGACTTTGCAACTGCATGGCTGGCTGGGCGTCTTGGAGGCGCCGGGCTGCACATAAGCGAAATAAAAGCCCGCCCCGGTCCGCAGCCCAGCCCCGCACGTCGGTGCGGCGGCCAGGGCTGCTACCCCGGGAGCTACCCCCGAAGCCCTCACAGCACCCAGCAGCCCTGCTAGCGGCTGGCTGGGGCCGCTGGGCAGGAAAAAAGGAGAAGGGGGCAGCCCTGCCGTGGCTCCGACGTGTTCCCGGAGAGCCAAGGGTTAACATCGGCTCGCTTTTCCCGAGCAGCCCTCCTTTCACATTGCATCAAAGTCCTTTAAAGCTGTTTCTCTTCCCTCCTCCCCTCCCCGGCTGGAAAGACGATTTATCCATGCAAGCTAAGTAAACAGATCTTTGTTTTCGTCTTCCACCCACTGCCCTCTTTCTCCAGCCCGAAGCTGGAGCCTCGCCAAGCCGGCTGCAGCGATCGCTGCCTCCACACACACTCACACACACACGGGCGGGGGGGGGGGGGGGGNNCGGGGGGGGGGGGGGGGGGGGGGCGAAGAAGCCGGGTTTCTCGGGTGAGGCAATGCGCCTGCAATTGGCAGGGACAAGGCAGGAATTGTAATTGCACTTCATCATGTGATGGCTTATGAAAGAGGAAGTTTGGATGTTTTAGTCACGTACTCCTTTGCCCTCTTGCTTTAGCCTCCAGGTTCTCCGAAGGAAAAAATTACATATATTTATATATACTGGTGGAAAGCCAAGAAACAGTGTGTTTGCGCATTTCAGATCATGAGCAGAGCTGGAGTGCTAGCTGAGAGAGGCTGCAGGGTAAGAAGAAAGCAAAGCTTTGAGCTGTGGCAGGCTTTTAACTGCAGGACAGAAAATGTGATCTGTATTTATTTTCCTTTATTTTTAATGAAAACTAGCTGCATGGAAAAGTCGAGATGAGCACTATTCTGGTTTTGCTGCATTTGCTGCCTTTGAATTCATTCTGGTGGAAAAGGAGAAAAAAAACCCCAACAAAATCATGTAACCGAGCTCAATGTCAAAAAGCTGATAAAAAAATAGTGGCAGTGCTACATAGGAAATGTGGTTTATGTATCAAATCACAAAAAAAATAGCTCAAAGCTGCTGACTGTTACAGCAGTAACTGCACAGGAATCGAACAAATAATGCATTTGTCTCTTGTTCTTCTTTTCTGTTTTTTGAAACAGAAACCATCCCGTTGTGCCTGATCTCTGTGAAACGCCCCTTGCTGCAACACACCAAGGCTATAGATAGGAGCAGTGAGTGCTGGACAATGTCTTATGGGGTGCAGGGCTGTGAAGGTCTAGGGCAGTCCCCAACCAAGGAGCACCATGGTGGCATGGATGAGGGTCCAGCAAAGTGTAGAAGGCTTTTGTCTTGTTCTGGTGCGCCCAGTGTCATGGGCGAGGGAAGGAGGGGAGAGGAGAGGTTGGAGTGGGGCAGCTCTTTGAGATGAACTCTGTTTGCCACTCCCACATCAATGCCATGCCCTTTCTCACCATGTGGTTTTTTGCTTTTGTCAGTGAACCACACTGAGATCTTGCTGTGTTTTTCTTCCTTCCTGCAGGGTCTTATATCCTTTCCCACCTATCCTCTGCACTGGCAGCAGTGATCACATGCAGACCCTTGTTCCAGAACTGTGCCCCCAGGCTGCACTTCACCCACGTACCTATGCCCTATGGGGCCTCCCCTTCCTTCTGTGTATAAACCAGTGCTTCTCACCTGCTCCCCTCTGCCCTTGGCATTCTTCTTTCCCTTCTGATTGAGGGCTGTCTCACATCCTTCTCCAGCAGATACGCACTGCTTCCTCCACGGCTCTTATTTGCATCCTTCTGTTGTGGCTGAAGTCCTGCCAGGTAATATCAAAATGGCCAGAGCAAAAATAGGAAGGGCAGTTAATGCTGAAGGGTGCTACCACCTCTCCTTCATTGATCCATAATGAATTATGGAGGTTGCTCTCCCAGAACTGAGAGAGGAGAGGCTGGGAATAGTCCTTCTAGTTTTGGATTTAGTCAGATGCAGGTGATTCTGGGCCAACAATGTTTAATCTAGTGCCATAGGAAAAAAAATACTGATGCAAATGAGAGTGTCATCAGGCACAGCCTGTTGACATAAATAGGCTTTGGACAGGCTCATGGTAAGCCACTGATCTTGCAGATGTTTACAACCAGTTATAACTTTATTCACAGGAGCATCACCATGAATGTAAAGCTGTGTGCACCTATAGGCTTGCAGGATGAGAGCATGCTTCTCCGAGAGCCGCTCATCAGCAGCGTGCTGACGGCTGCCCTGCAGCCTGGAGCTGACCGCTGATGGCAGGAGCTGACAGAGCCACTGGCACAGAGATACTCCACTGAGGCCGGAGAGAGGTCATTGCACTAGCTCAGTGTGAGGCAGGACGTGCCAGAGGATTGAGAGGGACTCGAGCAGCTACTCAGTGTCTTATATTTGCCATACATGGGGCCTTTTATTAACTCCTTGAAGACAGCTGCATTGAATGCTGCTGTTTGGTGTTAACTTCTTTAGAGCTACAAGGCACCTAAGCAGAACCTGCCTAGAAAAGGAAACAGCAACAGGACAATAGTTTACCGTTAGTTCACAGATGTGTCCCAAAATATGGAGATGTGATGCGTGCTGCTATGCTGCTCCAATGCTTTGCTCTAGACAGCTTGGGCTGGGCTAGTTACCAGGGATTCACACTGTGAGCAAGAGCCTGGGTGCTACAGCTTCTGCTCCACTGGTGGGCTCTGCTCTAGGCAGTTTGGAGCAAAATTTGCATGCTTTCTTTAAAAAAGAAGACAATTCTGTTTTTAACAGTGCAGTTGACTTTATGACCTCTTTTCAAGTAGAAGTAGAAAAAAAACAGCGAGGAAAATATCATGGAAATACTTGAGAAATTCAGAGGTTACTACCCTCCGAAGAGAACGAAAAACTTCAGAGAAACACTTCCAGATACCAGAAGAAAGGGCAATTGATGTGGAAAAGCTTCCGCCCCTTATCCCCAGGCTGAGTCAATAGGCACGTCGGGTTATCCCATTTACACCCCGCCTTGGTGCTCTGCATTTCGAGCCACAGTCAGCAATTGTCTGCAGCCACGGGCGAGGGGGGCAGGAATGTGGTGGCCGGGGGCTTCCCGGGGCGCAGGCAGAGCGGCCGGCTGGCCGGGTGACCCCTTCCCAAAATAAACAGGAAGCCCAGGAAGCAGTGACCCCTCCGTGACACCGCGCTGGCTCTGCTCCCTGCCTTCTGTGCGGGAGTCGACAGGCTTCCAAATACCCTCAGAAAATTGGACAGGGGCGAGGACTCCACAGGAAACGTTACAAAATAAGAGCAGAAACAGATCGCCTGTTGAAAAAATTACAGAGGGCTTTAAAGCTCCTTCTTTTTAGGCTCCTGGATAGTTGTATTCCCTGTCTGTGCTTCATTCCCCTGAGCCCATGTCGATGCAGCTTGCAGAGCCCCGAGTAGCTGCAGAGGGGCAGAGCTTCCTTTTCTGCATGGGTGGAAGTGCTGGTGTGCCTGAGCAAAGCACAAAGAGGAGCCCCAAGGAGGCTGCGCCAAGGGCTTTCTCAGATGGGCTGGGGAGTTCAGGCTGGGAAATGCTTTTTCCCTGTTTGTGGGAGTTGGCAGTAGGGTCCTCACACAAAATAAAAGTCAAAACCGAGGACCAGACCTTCTCAAAGTGTGGGCCAGGGCTGTTAATGCTGTTTCCAACATGGGAGTTCCTGCATTATCCAAACATCCCCCTGAAGCAGCAAACTGGCGCTTGCTGACAGCTCCAGCTGGCAAATCACCTCCAGGGCCTGCCAGAAGAACTCGCCGTCCCAAAAGCCTCCCTGCCTCGATGGCTGGTGGCCCCACAGTTTGGGGCAGGACAGGACCACCACCAGTGGGGCAGGCAGCCCAGCTGAAGGGAGACAGTGCTGCTGCTGATCTCCAGCCTTCCTGGCAGTGCTGACCATTTCGCAATCCCATTTTTCTACTCACACAGCAGCAGTTGTCTTGTCCTCCCTGCAGGGCACGAACCTGGAGGGGCTGAGGGCTCTGGGGGGCAGGTGCCAATGGGTTTGGTCTCCACACAGATCAGCTAGTTCAAAAAGACTCGGAGGAGAAAAAAAGGGAGATGGATTCCCTCTCTGATTCTCTAGCAATTGCTAGGATTGTATAGCTACCAAACACTGGGTAGCGAACCAGACGTGCCCACCTAGCTGGGTAGCAAGATGCATTATGCTGGTGCCTTTCCTATGCTCCCCTATCCCCCCACCTCAGAAGGGTTGCTCATTAGGGAAAGGACTCTAGTACAGGGAATGGTGGGCAGCTCCTACAGGAAAGTCCCTTGAACAGCCCAGTCTTCCTTCAGGAGGAATTTTGATCATTGGCATGCAAAGGCTGCAAAATGGTTCATTAGGCTGCAGCCTTGGTTTGTTCCAGGCACACTGAGATATTGTTGGGGTGCCCATATTTCTGCTAGTCATTGCAGCTATACCATTTCAATTTTGCGATGAGACCAGAGTCAACCAAAGTGTGCCCAAATCTGAGAAAACACAAAATGCAAACAAAATTTGGTTTTGGCCTCCCAGCACTTCCTCTCATTCTCTCCCTTTCTCTCCTCCTAATGCTCAGGCAGTGCCCCTCCTCTGCGGGAAACCCCTTAGGGAGCATCCTGGGCAGTCAGAGCAGGGAGGAAATCCTCCTCTCTGTGCTTCAGCCCATAGCCTTATCTTTTTGCTGACTGCAGTCTAACATGCTAAGTAAAAACAAGTAAAAAAGGATATTTTTATCTTCTTGTACATTCTGTCATATGAGTAGTGTACTACTGTGTAGCAATACTGAGGAGCAATACTTACAAGTTTAGGCATTAATGATGTATTTGTACACTTAAACAGCAGAGTTGTATGGCATTACTTCATTCTGTCCATGTGTGCTTTCAGCCAAAAAAATCATACACATCCCTTTTCTAGGCACCCACTTTCCTTCTGCTCATGCTGAGCTCCAGAAGGAGGTGCCTGCTAGGAAGTACAGTTGAGTTCATATTCGATTAAAAGAACACCAGCAACATTAATAACTGGTAGACCTGTGCTGGAACTGGCAATTAAACTCAGTCTCCTCCTGCAAATCCCAGCCATTAAAGGAACTTGCCAAAGGCTGGGACTTGCATATCGCTTAGTCTCCCAAATAGGACTGAATGAGGACCAGTCATTTTCATAATGGGTCCTGCGAAGGACCTCGCGGGTTGCTTGAGGAATGGCCATGCCAGTGAGCTTGCTGGGGCAGCCACAGAGGCTGCTTGCACGGCTGCCACTTGCTGCTGATTCAGGGGTCTTGCATGGGCTCTTGGAAGGTGTCAGACAGGCATCCCTCAACAGGCCTCCCCCTAACACATCTCCCCAGTTTCCACATGCAGTCCATCATGATAAGGAGCACCAAGCAGCTGCCTCTTTGCTCCATGGTCTGCTTGCACTTCCATACGCCTCATGCAGCCTCAGAGGTGAATGACTTTTGAATATTGCAGATCTGGGATGAGTTTCAGTGGCTGATCCAGAGGCAAGAAGACGATCATCTTGATCATCCATTTTCCCTTTGCCAGTTACTATTATTGCTAACTGCTGTTCCACACACATTGTAATTAAGTGGAAAAAAATACAGACCAAATGAAAAAGAGTACAAGCCTCTCAAAACCATCTCTGCTTTAGCTGCAGCCTGACTCAGCCTTCAATTAACATTCTTGCTTAAAATAGTTTTGTTATACAGCTTTTGTTAAATCTTACATAATAGCAGACCAAATCACCACCCCAGAGCACCATGCTGAAGAGAGGAGCTTGGCCCTGGTTTCCGGAGCACTGTCTCATCCTGTCTTTGATCCAGATGGCCTTGGGCGTGAGCTGCGTGAGCTACCAGAGGAGAGCATGCAGCACACCTGCAGCTCTGCTTTGGTGGGCACAACGAACTGGTCCTGTCACCAGAAGAAGTGGCCCTGCTCTCCCCCACCCCAAATCTTGGTTCTGCCAGCGCTGCCCTCAGCATTTTGCTTGTGTGGCTGCTGGAGCAAATCTGGCAGCACCGACAGCTGCAGTGCAACCTGTCCCGGTGCCACCAATCCTGCTGTGCCAGGGGTGCTTCTGGGGCAAAAAGGAGCAGGTTGGGATGGGTGGCGGGAAAGGGACCTCAGCAGCAGCATGACTTTGGAACTGCTGCAGAAGCCCCTCATGCTGCACCTGCAGGTGTCCTCCCGTCACCCACCAACAGCTGTGACAACCCTCCCCAAGCTGCCAGAGTATACACTGAGGAGGAGGGAGGGACACATGGACCAGCGGGGCTTCCCAGGGGTACAGGGCCACTTTGGAGATGGGACTGATTTCCTGCTAGGACCTGAGGAGCTTAAAGGCTGGGCTCCATATCCTGCAGAACAAGATGACAGCTCTGCCTCCATCACCAATAATGATAATGTGGGGAAACCCCTGCACAGGACTGTCTCCTCTTCACTGCAAAGGGGTTTCCTTATGACTCAGTAGCACTAAAAAAACATTTAACTACCAGCATGATTTTTCCTTTGTTGTTCTTATAGGTCCTATGTCTAACAAAACTAGAATAAAACACATGTGTGCATGTGTGTGTGTGTAAATAAAATGGGAGTTTGTATTAAAATCTCAAAAATTGGTACATGTAATGCAGCTATGAGGTGAGGAAGATACTCCCATGTCTACTTCAGTATGGGGGCCTACTTTCCATTTGAAGCCATTGCTGCCAAGTTTATGGCTCCACAAATGCTCTCTGGGATTGTGAGAACCTTACCCTAGGAGTGCACCATGCTCGTAAACCAGGATGGTGATTCAAATGGAGATAGAGCTGGGAAAAGAAGGAGTCAGGCACATCTAAACCTAGTATCACTCACCACTCCCAGCCTCAGTAAGCCAATGACCACAGGGAAATCATAGTTCCCACTGGAGGCAGCTCTGCTAAGTCACTGGATTTTCACTAGAGCAGCATTTGGCCTGAGGTGATGATGCACTGCACCACTTAACGTGAGGTCAAGCAGTTCTGCAGCTGACAGCTCACTCCTGCCTTGTCCAGAGGACCATTGCATCTGCTTGGCTTAGCTCAGAGTCCCAGCCTGGCCTACCATCAGAGCTGAAGGAGGGTCACTCCTGCCAGTGTCCCCCTCTGCCAAGGAGCTGGGAAAATCCCTGGGGAGGACAGGAAAGTCACATAATGGGATCAGCTCTTCTTCCTCTGGGAGATCCTGCAGTGGCACGCAACCTGGAAAGAAGTAGGTTAATGCAAGAGAGGCCCTTTCTTGTGAATTTTGTTTTAGACTAAGAGTTACGTGTTTTGGCAGACTTTTTGATGAATAGGTCAGCAGGGTGTGGAAACATATTCTAAAGCTTTCTGCATCCTTGCACATGCTTCTAGTTGCCGGGGGTTTTGCCTACTGCTTCACTTGGAAAGGTTTAAAAGAAAATGCAAATCATAGCCAAAGAGTAGAGATAGATTTTTGTGCATACTTTTGGCACAGATTTTAGCCATTCCTTTGTCATTCGCGAAACAACAATAAGAAACCCTACTCAACTGTATATGATATGAAAATACCGGTTTCTCTGTTTACAAATGGAAAAAACAAGCCCATCACAACCTGCTATATGCACCTCCAGGTAGCATACATAAATGTCTTTAGAACTTTCTTTGCCTCAGAATGGATTCCCACTCAGGGCAAGTGGGAAGAATCTGGACTTTTTCACATCTTCTTCCAGAACTAGCATTGGTAATAAAAAGATATTGTTTCATATACTTCAAAAAGATGTGAATGTTTCTGCACACTAGGCTTTCAGAATCAAACTTCTACACTCGAAATATGAGAAAAATCATATGAGCAAAAGACTAAGAAACTCTTTTCAGATGTAATCAGATACACTGTCCTACAGACTGGAATACTTAAAATCCTTTTCAACCAATGGCATGTCAAGACATGCCTGCTTCGGACACTGTTAAGACATCCAGCCCCCATATTTTACATACCCTCCTAATTACATTCATATGTTCAGTTTCATATTTGACCTCTTTCTTGCTACAGAGTGCCAAGTAAAGCACTCCATCTCCTAGGTCTCATATAGGAATTAAGCTGGGGAGTGTGGAAGATTCACGATTCTTTTCTTCCTCAAACATACACCAATAAGCAGTAAGCAAAATAAAAACATTAACAAAAAAAAAAACCCCTACGAATGTGCACTTTAAAATATAAAGTACACTCTGGTCTCTTTCTCTTGGCCTTGTTTTTTGGAGCACTTTGGTGTTCACACCTCTAATGCTTCCTCCTTCATCTGGCAGCTCACCAGCTACCAGGTTTCAGCTTCTCTTTATTTGGAGGAAAAGACTATTTGCACAAAAATTACAACATTCCAGAGTGAGAAACTGGCTCATCTCAGTTGTTAGGACTTTAGTCACTGAATCCAGTAGGTTCAGGTTTCCAGTGCACTGGGAATGGCTTTATATGAAACCCCATGGAAACACTGACCAGAAGACACCAGCTGAGAGAAATTCACTGTTTTCTTCCCTCCCCTAAATTACCTAAGAAGCCGAAACCAAAAATCACATCACTGTCAGCAAGAAGAGGATTGGAAAACCTGATAAATGTGATTACTTGGTGTTAAATGCACATGCTTTAAAAGCATGTTATCAAAGAGAAAAAGATCTGAAGGCACAGTGATTCCTAAATGGTGGCCTTTGGACCATTGCTGTTGCTTTGGTGAAGGAAACAGCAACGGTGACAGAAAGAGCAAAGTGACTGGCAGCCTGCACCAGAGTGCATTTCACTCCCAGCTTGTTCTCAGGCAAGACAAGGTTTTTCCCAAGGCTGGGTCACAAGCCCTTAGCCTTCAGCACATCAAGATTCCCAGATGCAAGACAGTGCATCTGGAATATTTTGGGTAAGCTGTACCTCCTGTATATTTTATTTGGACAGTCAGGTTTAAATACCATGCTGTTCTGCTCTCCTTTAGCACTGTTATTGCAACCTTTCTTGTGGAAAAAGAAAAGTAATCCTCATGTAAAAATAATAGTATTGCAGACCTAGACAGCAGATGGTGTTATTAAATACCTGGGCAAAGTCTAAGGTCATAATGCTCTAACAATTAACAAGTTATATTGTCTGTCACTTAATAGGTAACCTCCTGGTGTGGGATGTTTGCAAGTCTGAGCACAGTGGCAAGTGGTATCTTGTCCAAGCCCAGATAACTCTTCCAGTTAAACAAATATTTGACAACCATTGTCTTGCCTAAATTTGTTGCTACCAACATGTCAGATAAAAATAATATGATTCTGTCTAATCTCCTAAACGATCCCTTCTTTAACCAACTACATTAGGTTTTAACTAGACAGTAACAATTTGAGTGCTTATTGATAGTTGCCTGGCATAATTTATAGGAGCAGAGAGAGACAAATCCTTAGGGGATGTAAATCATTGTGAGTGTGCTGCAAAGTATGTCTCTGACTGGCTCCCCAGGGCACTGTGCCCATGTGGTGTGCTTGCCAGCCAGCTTTTGTTGTCCACAAAGGTCTTCAACCATGGCACATGTTTTTTCTTACTCATGGGTCTGCTGTCCTAGGGATGTACACATTTATCTGAGTTGATAAAGTTGAAATTGAACCTTGATAATGTGTGTCAAGGCTGTCCTCATTGCATGATCTAATAAAATTTTCAGGCAGGGCTCCCTCTAAGGATTAATTTCATATTGTAACAACTGCACTTTGTCACTGTTTCCCTTGATATTTGCCTAGCCTTCTCTGAACTTTACCTCTCAGCTGATGGGCAGCAATTTCACTTCTTTAAGGGCACTCCCAGGTGTGAGAGAAACATTGTGTATCTGCTCATTCACCTGTTTCTTCCTCAGATGTTTCTTCCCTGCCAGTACCTCTCAGGAATTTTGCCCAGGCCAGCTGCCCAGGCCACCCCGTTTAACAGCCACAGCCATTCCTGCCAATCCCGGTTATATTTTTGCCTGAGCAGAGCAGCTAGTTCCTGTTGGCATGCCTGACTCTCAGAAAGGCTGCTTCCCTGAAGTGCAGCCTTCTCTTCTGACATTGCCTTCTTTTAGAAGCATAGGCAAGAGTGCCTGCATCATTTTCAGAGATGTAGGGCCCTCCATCATCTCTTCTGGCCCTTCAAAGAAATCATGGAAGCTAAGCATCACTCTTTGGGCCAGATCCTGGCTTTCCTTTAATTACTGTATAGTGGCAAGAAGGGGGGCTAAAGAAGAGTCCTGTCATTGCCAATAGTTTCACACAGTACTTTTCCTCAACAGTAATTGCTCTCCTGCTAGGATCCATGAACCTGAGAACAAAGTACATTTTATTATTTACAAGGGTTAGATGACAAATACAAACAGATGGTGTGAAGATGACTCCTAATGCATAGTGATCAAGGAATTTAATATTCATGGGTAAAGGCCTGGAAGATTAAGTAAACAGATTCAAATGTGCAGGGGAAAGTATCTCCTAACAATGCATAAAGTCAGCATGGCCTTTTTTGCCCTGTTACTGCTTGGCTCAGGGCAATTAATATAAAGGAAAAGACTGGCCAAATTTTCCAGTCTTCCTCAAGCATCCAACTTGAGCAGCATCTTTATAAGGAAGCCCTCGGCAGGAATTTTTGCATGGCCAAGAAAAAACCCTTCTGTTTTACTGTTGAAGAGGGCTGCAAAGCCTGAGCGTGCTCCACTCTGCTGCAGCTGCCCTTACGTAAAGCAGTTTTACCTGAATGACAGTGCTGTTTTAGCTGGGACTGGTTGGATGGCTTACAATTACTCACCCGAGCAAGGGTTGTGCCACTGGAGTCTCACCACACCACTTCGCTGCTAATGATACTTCTCGTGGCAGAAGCTGGGATTTCGCTGGTGCTGTTTTCACATGCAGTCATCTTGCAGAGGCAGTTTCAACACTGATGAATATTACGAGTCAGGTCCTCAGTATGAATCATCTTGTCCTTCCAGATGACTTTTTCTTTCTGTTGTTTACATCAGAGGCAGGGAATTTTGATGCTTTTTTGTGCCTGTGACTAAAGGAGTGTTTCATATGGGAAGCAATTTCCAAACTCTCCTGAATCATCCCTCTATATATTTCCTTTTGTTGTTGTTTTTTGTCCTTTGGAGCATAGGCAGATAGTGAGGTGTTTCTAAGGTACAACTGACTGAATGCTGAATGCATGTCAGGAAAGGAAAAGCAGGGGGAAGGGTTCATCGATGCATGTTTGGGCTGGATTGTGCCCAAAAGTTTGCTCTGAAACTTTGATTTTCCTTGTCCAGATGGGGTCATTGAACAAACAGGTTATGTGAGATTAGGTCATCCCATTGACTTAGATGATCACTCAGCCCCAGAAAGGTGTGCCCATGGAGTCAGGAGCAGGACAGCAGCTCTGAGGTACCCGTCCCCCTGCCTTCTCTTGAAAAAGCCCCTTGCCAGTGCAGTAGTCAGGATTCCACAGCCTGAAGAGAGATGGGAGAAGCTAAGAGATGGGGTAGGGCTGGGGAATGATTGAGCTCCAAGCTTCAGCATGCAAAGGGTGGTGGAAAGCTGCCCATGAAGGTGGAGGTGAGCTCTGCCCCTGGCACTCCATCACTCTAGCTCTAGGAGGAAAAAAGACACCCCAGACTCAAGAAAAGGAACTTCTGTTTGTCTGTTCTATTTTCATCCTCCTTCAGTAGCTGTATCCACCACAGCTATTCTTATGGCAGCCTGTCAAATTTTGGAAGATATCGGGCACCTCTTTCTTATGATCTCGCTGCTCTGCCATGCTTTCTCCACAGCACCTGGCAGCATCCTGGAAATGGTCTCTGGTACCTGAATCCTTTTAAAGGCTGTCATGTGAGGAAAGGCATGTTTATTGCCATGACTCCAAGGCTCAGATTTCCAGAGGGGCCAAACTGCTGCACAAGGAAGTCATGCTGCTCACAGCAGCAGGTGCACAGCATGTCCGTGTCTGGTATCCTCTCAGAAATCTGCCTGGCTCTGTGGATGCATTTGGTTGATATGGCTGTGCAAGCTGGGATATGGCCCAAGATATGCTGCAGAGAAACCTGCCCTGTGAATAAGAGCTTTTGTTAAGATGGATCCCATCTGTACATGATTTCATCAGCTCCATGAAATGTACGGGACATTCATATGGTGAAATAGGCAGAGTCCCTGTTCCAAGAGAGAAAAACCCTTCTGTCTGCTTTTCCACAGGAGACTGTTGCCATATGAGGAGGTGAAACCTTCTGTAATGCTGTTGTGCTCTTAACCACAGGATGGGACAAGCACTGTGACCATACTAACATCGTCAGAAAAATAATGTGCATGGAGAGGCATTAAAAGCACACCCAAAAAATTGGCATTGCCCTCTCCTTTGCCTTCTCTTCCTTAAATATGGAGCTGCTTAAAGCAGCATAAATACAATTCAGGCCAGCTAACAAGCAGTCCACAGTGCTGAAACACTCCTGCCGTCCAAGCCAGCTCCCTGCCAGCGATTTCATTTACCATATGTTTGGTGTGGTTTTTGGCAGAGTCAGCCTGAGGATTTTTTGGGCAGGCCTGCAAAACAGTTTTTCCCTGCCTCCACCCAAACGTGAGCAGGTCCTGTCTGCCACCGTCACACTGCTGTGCAGGGTCAGCCTGGCTGTTTTGGACAAAATTAGTCAGAAGGGCCTCTGGAAAAAAGCCCAAAGAGGGCTGATTCATTTTCCATAAGAGTATTTGTATTAAGGACACAGTAGGAAGATGACTTCTTCAGCATCACGCCCAACCGCTGTTGTAGCTGCTTTTCCCATCGTGCAGTAATATCCCCAGGGATCACCGCCGTGATTGCTGTGCGCTTTTGTGCTGGAGAGGCAGCTTGAGGAGGCTGCAAACAGCAGCAAAGGTAGATCCTGACAGGAACAAGGAGCCTCAGCAGAACCAGCAGTACCCATCAGCAGTCCACCAATAAAGCATTTCTGCAGATGCCTCATTTTTCTGGTTTGGTTTCTGTTTCTTTGCTGTGAGCGTCTGTTAGGTTTGCAGACGAAGCTGCTGAGGTGTGAGCCAGGGCAGCCCCTGGTGCTGGCCCGTCTCTGCAGCCTGGAAGCCCAGGTCATGGCAGGGGTGGCTCCCGGTCTCCCCATGGGTGGCAGCTCCACCGCCCATTGCAATGCTGCCCGGTAAGAAGGCTGACAGCTTTCCCAGGGAAGGAAATGGGAGGGTTGGGTACACACTGGGAAGGATTAGCTCACGTGGGTGCCAGTAAGGAGCAAACCTGGCAGGATTAGGACACTTTTCTCCAGGCATTGGATCTAGTGTCAGGCACGGCTTGCTGAAGCCTGTCTGCACGTCACGCTTCTGCTGCCTGCTGCAGGGCTGCCCAGCTGGGGCACAACCAAAGCAAACTGCGGCATGTGAAAGGCTGCTCTGGAAAGCCAGCACTGGTGCTAATGCACCTGAACAGACCAGCTGCAGCAGTGCAGTCCCGCCAGGCTGGAGGACCACACTGGGATACTTATCCCAGGATGCACTACCCAGGCATACAATCTGGCTGGTGCCATACAGCTAGGGCCCAGGACAAGTCTAGCTGACCCAGAGAAAAATAAAAGGGGATTTAAACACACTTCCCTGCCCTTTTTTAAGCAGATCCCAGAAGGTGGGAAGGTCTAGCTGCATCTTTCTTTCCTGCCCCATTCTCAGAGCACATATTCCCGAGGGAATAGCAGTATTTCACAGAGACAAGTCATGTTCACCCAGGAGAGGAGCTTTGCAAAAGAGTCACAGGTTGTCTGTTCAACAGACACTGTTCTCTACCTTGCTGACCTCAAGGAACAGCTTTGCCAGGTAAGCCCTCCAAGCAAAGATGAAAAAAACCCAATAGCCTGCAGGGCTACGATTCCTCCTCCCTTTCTGCTGAATTAATAGCTAGAAAAGCACCACATCTGCAGTGGCCAGGCACTCCTTCCCCTCTGGAGGAAGGCACTGGCATTTGGTCTTACCTCTAGATTTCTGTTCTGTGAAGCAGCATGTCTGATCATCCTGATTCACCCTGGAACTGAGATGTGGAATTTGGCTTGATACCCACTGGAAGGAAATTTAAATATTCATGCCTATAGCAACTTCTTTTGCAGACTACTCCAGCAAGCAAATGTGTCCCAGCTGGGACACCTGCTGTGCACAGCATGGGCAGGAGCGTCTCTTTCCCTGCCTGCCTCATCTTGTCCAGCTCCGGCCCATCCTGGGGGCTGCTCCTGAAGGCACCAGACCTACATGCCGTAGGACTGGCACAGGTGCCAAGGAAGCTTCCCTGTACCCACAGAAGGGCTGGGGGCCCTCCCCGTGTGGGGACCCGCGGGGGCAATTCTGGCTGAGTCAGCGCTGCGGCTGCCCTGGGCGCCAGCCCCTTCCTGCCCTCCTCCTCCGGAGACACAGGCTGGCCTTTAATCAGTGTTAGCTGTGCACTGGGAACTGTCAGCATCGCTTTTGTTCCACTAATGGGTCTTTGCTGCAGCAAGGCCGCTGTGTTAACCCCAGGCGGTGACTCAGCACGCACAGCACACCCCATCGCACACCCCTACCTCGAGTGTGGGAGAGCTGCGGGCAGGGAAGGGAGCGGCGTGGGATGACCGGCGCTGCCACGTGCAGGGATGCAGTTTCTCTCTTACCTATTCTCATTTAGGGAGAAACTGTTGCAAATTTCACAGCCCTTTCTAGCTAAGGCAAACAAAGGGGAAATTAATTCTGAGCGGGGGAACTGACATTAGTAAATAACGAGGGCATTGCTAAATGCGAGTGGCTGGTTGTTTTCCTGCAGAAGCAGAGGCGGGCAAGGGCAAGCTTAGAAAAGAAGGGAAAAGTGGCAGGGCAAGGGCAGGGATCTCTGCAGAGAGAACTAGGCAGATAAAAGGCAAAAGAACAAAGGGAGAGACGCTGGGGAAATATGACTGAGCAGATGCATTGCTTATCTGCTCCCGCATCAAATATAATTCCTATGTGTAAACTAAAAGCAATGACTAACCCAAAGCTGAGGATTGGCCTGTGGGAAGGGGTTATGCTGCTGTAATCAAAGGGCCGAGGTTAAACCATTTTAGTTAAGGCATTGCACACGTGAGCTGCTGATAGAAGAAAAAATCTGGCTTTATGGCTTCCAATGAAATATCACAAACACAGTGGCTTCCTGGTGCAAAGTGCTGATCCTGTACAAATGCATGCTTCCATTTGTTCAGAAATTGTTGACAAGTGTGCTGGCTGCCTTTATGCTGGATAAGGCACGGTTTGTCTTCCAACAGGTGGTTGAATGCCAGAAAAAAAAATAAAATTGAGAGCCAGAATAAGCACATGGTACAGAATTTTGGCTCTTCCAAGAGAAATGTGCCTGGGAGTTCACAAATAATCCTGATCAATCTTATCCTGGGTACTGCCACTTGTCTTAATTTTCACTTAAATCAAAGCAATTTTAGTTTAATTGGCTATTTCAGTTAAATATATGCCAGTGCAAATGTTTCTAGCTCTTAGGTCCCAATATAACTAATTTTCCAAGGCAATGCAAATGGCAAGAGAAATGGTGCTCATGATTCTCAGAGCATTAATACATGCATTTGATAAACACCTGCCCTGGGTTTAGGTGCTAGAGGACCCCCGTGGTGGGTGGGGTGAGCCGAGAGACCTTTCCATGAGGTGCTGGGGCCAGGCAAGGGGTTTGGGCAGGGGCAGATGAGAGAGCCATGGCAGGAGCCAGTGAGAGCCATGGCAGGGAGCTGGCAGTCGGGAGCGGCAGACA
Organism: Falcunculus frontatus; assembly: GCA_013398115.1. Lineage (NCBI taxonomy): Eukaryota > Metazoa > Chordata > Aves > Passeriformes > Falcunculus > Falcunculus frontatus. The sequence goes on from VZRV01007522.1 coordinate 16,789, forward strand.
TCTTCCAGCCTCTGAGTGGGATGGAAACCTCCTTCCCGGGTTTATTGCTGCAAGGTGTGTGCTCGCCTCCTCACTCACCCTAACCTGCCCTCACCTGGGGTTTGAACTAGCACGTCTGGCCGAATTTTTGAGATGACTGTATGAGTGTTTCTGCCACCTCCGGGAGAGGAGCAGTGCAGACAGATGTAGGCGGCGACATCTTCAAATTACAGCTTTATCCACAACAGCTCGTGAGTCAGGGCTGTGAGTCACAGGCAGAGACAGCTCGGCGTGAGGGGCACGCGGCTGCTGCCCCGGCTGCCCGCCGTGCCGTGCCGTGCCGTGCCGTGCCGTGCCGTGCCGTGCCGTGCCGTGCCGTGCCGTGCCGTGCCCGCAGCGCCCGGGTACCGGCTGCGCGCTCCGCCTGCCCAGCGCCAGCCTTGCCGGAGGAGCCGGCGGGCAGCTGTGCTGCTGCAGGAGCCAGCTGCTGCAGCACCACGGCCTCCCCCTTCAGCCGGGGGTCCAACAGCACTGCAGGCCGTGGGGACGGGTGTCACTTCTGTGTCCAACCCTGTATAAATTACTGACAGTGTGGCCTGGGGACCCACGTGTCCTCTAAATCCTCTAAACTGTGTTTCCGGAGCAAAAGGAGGGTGGAGACATGTTTCTATACCACTGTATCGGTTCAAATGACTGTTTAGATACAAAAATTAACTCCCACGCATCCTGCAGCTTCTTGAGGTTTTTACTTTTTCTTTCACTCTGAGAGAGATTAGCCTTTGGTGACTGAAGATCAAGAATATTTCTGCCCATACAAGTAAGTCTGTTGGTGCTCAGAGGAAATGGGGTTTCTGTGAAGGTCTGATTTTAGGTGAACCAATGATTTTAGCTGCATCTATGTTCCAGGCATTAAAGGCAAACCTGCATTTTAAATGTGTTGCATGCTCAAAGAAACTGTCTACCCTAGGCCAGTCCCAAGGCGTGAATATTAATGAAAGAGTTTCCCCACACGAACAACATGTACTGTCACATGCCTTATGCCTGCCTTGAATTTAAAATAGCCTGGTGCAGCCATAGGGAAGTCTCATGTCACTGTAACTCCACATCAACCACAGGTAAATGCTGTGGGTGATACTGTTCTGCTGGGATGCATTTCCAAGTAGCTTCCAGAACAGCTCTCCTGTGGGGAATGGACTTGATCTGGGCTGAGTACGACTGGACTTTGAGGACTCCAGGCATGCCGGCTTGGGTGCACAGGGGCAGAGCTGTTTGTCTCACTGTTTCCATATGGCTGCTTTATTTTTAACTGCCAGGACTGAATTTCCCAAAAGGACTGCATCCTCACAGACAACAGGATATTAAATTTGAGTGACAGATTTCTGCAGTGGTCACTTTTTTTCCAAAATCCACAGAGACCAGGGTGGCTGTCAGAGCTTATGTGCTGAGAACGGGTGCTCCATGCAGCATATCTCCTGTCCCACGGGCCGGTGTCCCTTCCATGTCCTCCCCTGGGAGGAGAAGGGAAGGCCAATCAAAGAAGCCTCTCTGGCATTTCGTCTGAGTTACAAAAAGATGATAGCTGGAAAGTTTCTTCCGCGTTTTGTCCTTTGAAGGGACATGTTTCATGTCACTGCCTTGCTTCAGACACCTGCCATATGTGGTGTTGAGAGCAGCTTTAAGTGGGACAGCGAGGTTTCATTTGTGTCTCTGAGGAAACCTGTCTTTTATTCCCAGCACACTGGTGTTGTTGTGCTCTCTGTTTCTGAGCTCCGACTGGCAAACCTGTCCATCTCTCCCTGCATATCTGCACTTCACAGGCATCATTGCTTTTAACCATCCTCTGCCTTTCCAGCCTGTGTCTGTCCATTGGCAGGGTGGGAGCAAGCCTGGTGCTGGGGCATTTCTCAAGGCATTCTTGCCTTGTCCCTTCCCCACAGGCGTTTGCCCCAGGCTGGTTATCACTTCTTTGAAGTATGACATACAGAAAGTGTGTTTACTTAGAACAGGGAAGTAGGAAAACACTAATGGCAAGCAAACTGACTGGGGAGGCAAACATCTCCACTTCTTCTTTTTGGGTGTTTTCCCAGCTTGTAGAAGTGTCTCGTGCCTGACTCAGCCTGACAGATCAGCAGAGACATCCCCCATCACATCTGCTTCCACCAATCCCCCTGTCCTGTGCCAGCCTGCAGTGGCTGGACGAGGGGGGTCTGGCTGGGGTGGTTCCTGCTTCCCTCAACACAACAAACGCCCTGGCTTCAATGAAAAGGGTGAGGCTGCCCCTGTGTTCCTGTGGCATGCAGCCAGTGACTGGCATTGCCACACTTTCATTACCTCTTTTGTACACTGTAATATGAATGTCCCTTCCTCTTCTCCTCCCTCTGCCCTCTGAAGGCTCACCAAATCTGGGAACGAGCAGTGAAAGGAGTTGTGCCCTTTGCTGCTGCCGTCTCCTTTCCTGCCACCCCTACCTACCCCAGGTGGAGTACAGGCAGCAGGCGTGAGATGGGTAGGCAGCCAGCGGTTGTGCCTGAGGTTTGCTTCCCTTGGGGAGACCAGGCCTCCTTCCACACAGCTGCTTCTTTCAAGCTGTTTCCGAAGTTTCAGATGGGCTCGGAAGAATTGCAGCCAAAGTACTTGGAGGATGTTGCAACAGGACATTTTGTTATAGTGAAAACTGCTTTCCTTCTTCCCCTCTCAAACCTCTTGCTCATGCCCAGCCCTGCTCCGGTGCAGCACAGAGGCTCACATCTGGGACCAAGTTAAAACTAATTTACCTTTTGGGTTATTTTCCAGCCATATAATTTCCTTGATCCCCTTCAAGTGAAACCACAGCATGGGAAGGGAGCAGGAGTGGGGCACTCATGACATGGGTGGCCCCCAGAGGAGACGTGGGTATGGGGGGACTCCTCTGTGCTCCCACAGATGCCCACTCATAAAACCAGTCCTTGGAGGTTTTTAAGGCAGGCTGCAAGAGGCTGAGATCACACTCATTAATTGTTCCCTTTGCCTGCTCTTCCCTTGCCTGATTACAGGTTGTCTAGACTGAGAAGTGCAGGTTTTGCTCTTGGAGCATGATCAGAATAAGGTGCAACATCCCGTCCTCCCTGCAGTGGAAAAGGGATGTCAGTGCCTGCTCAAGGAGGCCTTCTTTCTCTTTTGGCTTGGGCTGGCTTTAGATCTGCCGTCTCCTGGTGCAGGGAGAGGATGGGGCAGTCCCAGCCTACACAGTGCCTGCTTCACAGGTAGGGCTTGGATCTCCAGGCACTGAAAAATGACTCAATGTGGATCAGAAAGTGGTGGTATTAAACACCAGTCACTTCAAAGCTGTTGTCAGTTGGTAAGAAAATAATTTAAAATTAAACCAGTTCTGAAACTATCTACCGCAAGTGGTTACAAGCCTGAGTGTTGTAAAACTGGACCGTTTCCTCTTTTCCGCACAACGATCGTGTCCTTGATTCCTCCTTTAGGCTGCTTTGGCAATTCTTGCACAGTAATAAAAAGGCATGACACAGCATATGTTTTGTGGCTCACCTTGCCAAACAAAATTACAATGTTAGTGTAGCTTCTTTGCCTTTGCATAATGAGCTCTACAAAGAAGCTGGAGAGAGGTAAGCATCTGTGCCAAGATAAAAGCAAAAACAAGAAGTACAAAGGTCTGGTTTAAAGCAGTCTCCATTTAAAGTAATTCTTTTTAAAATTACTTATCTTGAAACTGTTACAGACAGTTAGGGAAAGTCATACAGTTTCTAAATGGCTGTTATGTTCTAAGTCTGCAGCTTCATTGCTCAGATCAAGAAAAAAATAGATGCAACTTTGAGAGCTCACAAACGTGTCACAGCAGAACATCACCTGCGCAACACGTGCTGGGGCCAGGAGAAAGTGGGCTGCAAAGGAACTGCTTACTCGCCATTCCTCAGGCTGGATGGACATAATTTGCATTTTTAATAGCGTTTGGGACAATGTTTATATTATGGTAATTACACTAACTGACAGCAAGGGGAATTTGCTGTGTGGGCAGGAGGTAGTTTGAGAGTGAGCGGTGCCCAGTCACGCTGCCTTTTTCATCACCTTACGGTCACCCCTCAGGGAACAGAAATGAGAGCATGGATCTCACTGGGAAATCCAATGGAAGGGAAGGATTTCCTTGTAGAGAGGATGATGACAGCGTAAACGGGAAGTCCTTCAGCCTATGGATCTGCTAAATCTGTTTCAGGAAAAAGGCAAACAGCTGGCCCAACAAGAGTACTGTGCTTATGCCACTACATACCTGTGTTAATAGCTGAAATTGGATTCAGGCAGACTGAGTGGTTCAAAAACTGAACATTTAAGATCAGAACCTGCCTCAGTAATGACAAAGATAAAACTCTCAGCAAAAGATCTGGCACATAGTTTTTAGAAATCCAACTAAGTCAATTAAGGGGAAAAAGAAGAAAAAAAAGAAAATAAATGGGTGAGAAAAATTTTGTCATCGGCTCTGGCAGGTCACCCAAATCTTGCCTATAATAAATGAGATCCAGTCACTTGGCAGGCATCAGATAAGTTCATGTTTTAATCACACTGAAATATCACCTGCTTATCCTAACCCTTTTTTGCCTAGATCACCTCTGTGTTCATTGTGATATACTATGGGTGACATTTGGTAGCACTTGATAGTGATATAAGAGTTCAGTCAACAACTCTTATTTTGGTAGGAAATGGCATCAAGGAAAATAATTTTGTTATTTTTAGATAGCAAACACAAGAGAAATCTCCAAATACAATGGCAAAATAAGTCAGTGCTTGAAGAACAACAAGAGGCGGAATCAGTGTGGAGGGAAATGTGACCAAATCTGTGAAGCAGCTATGTGTCTGACAATGCTCATCTTGCATAAAACACCCTGAGGTGCCCTTCCAGCTCTCTGTAGGCACAGTTTCCATGGGGTGCTTCAAAACCAGCTTCATACCCAGGCCATCTCACCATGGTCCAGGTGTCCTTGGAGGCTGAGGGAGCACCTCCATGGCCTGGGCCCTGGAGCAGCGCACCCAGGAGGTGGCTAGACCACAGCAGGCATCTCTGGGAAGAGTCAGAGATGCTGCACACTGAGACATGCTCAGCTCATTCCCTGCACAAAACAAAGAAGACCCAACCGCCAGCCCCTAGCCTTCAGCCCAGCACGACTCTGCAGGTGAGCGCATCCCCCTTGGAGGCAGGGATGGCTTTGAGGATGCTCTCTAGTGTCCACGTAGAATTCATGGGTCAACTTCAATGTTTCTGGGCATCAGTGCCCCATTTTGGATGATTGCTGCTATTTTTCTGGTGGTGGGTGCCTGGCAGCAGTGGCTCTGAGCCAGCTCAGTGTGCTGCTGCACCTGGCATGCCCTGCCCACAGCCCTGGTGCAGGGCTGGCTCCTGAGCTGCAACTGATGCCATAAAGCTTCCAATAAATCAAGTGGCTCACAAAAGCATGAGTGACTGCTTTCACAATGTGATTAAAATTACCAGGGGTAAACATTTCAAATATTCAATAATTTACATCACCACCCGTACTTTGAAGTACCTTTCCCCATTTCACTCCCTTAACCGTATGGGATTCTTTCCATGTTCTTGAAGCTATTTCCTTCCTCACTTCAGCTGTCATTGTGGCTGAACACTCTCCTAATAAATAAAAGTACTGTATGGCTGGAGATTGTGCGGGTGATGAAAAACATAATGCCATTTATTATAAAATTGTCTGGGCAGGCAGCTGATCTTAGCATACACTCTGCATCCTTCCAAAATCAAGACAATTTGTAAAGTACTATTGCAAAATTTGGTTTATATTCCGTCTTGTTTCTTATGATTCTTATTTTTATGAAAGCATTTTCAAATGCATTTTCAGTTAGGTTTTTTCCATGCTGGCTTTTGACTCTAAGCAGTGTTACCAAAGTCAGGGCTTACCTTCATGGTTTAGTTTTGAAAGGGTTTAAATGTAAATTTGGAACTCGTATTGCACATTACATTGAGCCATTTGTTTTTATATTTATGAACTAGGACTTATTTTCTCTCCAGCATTCTTCAGTTTCCTACCAGGTAAGCCCTTTGGTGAACTAATTCTTCAGAATGGACATGAACTGAATTATTGGAACAAAAAAAAAAACAGTAGGGAAGAGGTAAATCGTCCTTTCAGCTACTTCTGCAAATGTGTCAATAGCAGGATGAGTCCTGGGACTGACGTGTGGCTTTCAGTCCTCTCCTGGCGAAGCAGGAGACCTGAGCAATGGGGGGTAGGTGCAGGGGTTTGGGCCATTGCGTGTTCTCACAGGAGCACTGGAAAGACTATCTGTTACAACATGCTTTTCCCTCATGTGAGTTACTTTTAATAGATGCTTTGTTTTAGGAAACCATGAGTTGGCACTGCTACTTTTGATTTTACTTCAGGGAAGATGAGCTATAGGTTCAGGGGGGTTCTCTGCTTCCAGCAGTGTGATTTCTTTTAATCAGAGTAGGGTGATGCAAATACAGCAGTTGTCTAAGCCTCTAGGTATGTATTTAGAAAATAAATACATTACCCATCCATGTCTTTATGGGGAAGCCTTTCAAATCTTCCCACCTTTTTTTCACAGGTGTTTGTAAGCATTGTGAGGTCTGATCAAAAAACCATGAGCGTGAGCAGGAGTGTTTTCCAACTGATAAGAATTGATTCTGAATTAGACCATAAAAGAAGGATGCACTGTGACAGCATTTTGTAAATTTGGGCTTTTTTTCTTTTTAATGAGAAACTGGCTTTTCAAGACCTATCTGAGTAGGAGAACACGCAGCGTTAGCACCGTGGTTCACCCAGTCAACCACTTGTGATCAGTTTATTCTCCCTGAGGTCTGAAGGTCTCTGCACTTTCCCAAGGAGCTTCCTATGACTCAAAGAGTAACCACTGGAGGACACGTCAGATCAACGATTTCTAGACAAAGAACAGAAATCAGACTGCTTGCAAGGATACCAGCTGTTGATGTATCATCATATCTCTTCTACAATAGTGGAAGCGTTGTTTTCTTTTTATACAATTACGTCAAGAGGAATCAGTTATAAAGTTGTGCTTGTATGGTTGTTTGGAGCATTAATGCCAACAGCTTCTTTAGCAACCATCCCAGCTTCCAGGCAGATAACCATGGGAGCTTTGGGAGCTCTCTTTAGTTCTGGATGCCCCATAAAGAAACACCATTTATACTGAATTAACTAGCTGCTACTTCACCCCTAATGCCAAGACTTGATGTAGTGAAGCAAAACTACAGTGAAGTAATGAAATCAATAGTGTTATTAAAATAACTTGCAGCAGAGTTACCAGACACTCTGCTGGCAAATCTCTCAGTACCTAAAGAGATGTTGGCAGGAACGTGCCAGGGCCACAGATAACAGCCAAAAGCCAATTTGCCTTCAAACTGCTCAGGGGAGCTTTTCCAGAATATCACAGGCTGTCCCAGGATGGATGAGGGTTAGCTTGGGTGGGATGGCAGCAGAGAAGAGAGGACAAGCAGTTCCAAAAAGGTAGTTTTTGGCTTGGAGTTTTGCATAAGAAAGCTTTTCTAGCACTAATGCAGCTAGAGTGAGACATTACCAGGAGCAGTGCATGCTGTGCACTGGAAAAAGCTGTCTGGAAAAGATTAATCTGGTCTTGAAGGCCAGATGTATCTTGGTTGGCCATTGAGAAGCTGGAGGGTCTGGCTCATTGATGGATGCAATGAAGACAAAACAGCTCTGCTTGGCCTGAATCTCTGTGCTTAAAACCACATTTCAGTGTCAATGCATAACTGAATAAAGAAGATTAAATATATACTAGTAAGGCCTAAGCCTTCTTATTGTACAAAGACCATAAAACCATCCTAAAACAGACAAACAGAACTGAGAAAGTATTTTAATAACATATTTTTACTGTTCATGTTTTACATAAATAACACAAATATTTCCACCACTATTAGCCACATCTCCTGGAAACAAATTCATAGGCAAGTAATTCTAAGTGCTAAATATGAAGGGACTTCTCTCTCTGGCTCTATTCTGGTACTCTGTGCTCTTCCCTGAACTGAGTGCAGCTGCGATCTCTCTAGCTTCTTCCTGGCTAGCTACTCTGAAAATTTTTATTCTAATTAAAACAAGGGGAACTGATTTTGCAGGTGATGGTGACGAGCAACTGGTGTGAGAGTGATCTTGAAATATTAGAAGTCATGATTACTAGGAAAGAAGGCAGAGAAAAAAAACCCACAAAGACGAAACAGTGGACTTTGAGACAGACTTTAGCTAACTCACAGTGTTAGTACACACAAACCTAGAGGAACAACTCCAAGGCAGAAAGGACATTTGAGGAGTTGGCAGTGCCCTAAGGAAGTCGTGTGAAAGGCATGTAACTACTGTGAGCCTCTTTGTACTGGGGCAACTTAGCACCAGAGGGAAGCTAGCAAGGTATCAACGGGCTAAGTCATGAGTTCTTCATTAGTTTCAGAAGTGCAGAGGAAGCACACAGAAAGTGGAACTAGGTCACGTTAGTAAGTATGAAAGAGCAGCATCAGCATGGAGGAACAACAGGAAGATGTAAGTGATGCAACAAACAGTGGGCGTGAAGTGTATGTACTAATAGCAACAAGAGAGCCAAAGAAAGAGCTGGGTGTCACAAAGAGAAGCAGACACTGAGCTGATGATGTCAAACGTGCAAAAGTGTTTGATATTTTTTCCTTCAGCTTTGCTCAAAAGTGCCCCGTTTAACACAACCAGCATAAGTAGTCCAAGGGTAAGAATACCGGCTGTAAGAAAGAACAAAGACATCAGACAGTGTCTAAATAAGTCAGATATATTCCAACTGACAAGCCCTAAAATTCTTGTGCCATGATGGGTAAAGCAGCTGAAGCCCACTCAGCACCATCAGCACAGAAGTCAGGGATGGGGGCATGTGTTTCTGCACACTGGGAAAGGCAAATCTAGCACCTACCACAAAAAGGGGAGGACAGACAGGAGGAACCAGGAATCAGAGACCAAACAGATTAATTTCAATTCCTGGAAAATTACTGGAAGTGGTAATTGGATAAACTATTTTCCAGCACCTAGAAGACAACAAGCAGATGAAGAACAGTGGGTACTGATTTGACAAGAACAAATCACATCAAATCAATCTAATTTCCTTCTACGGTACGTCTTAGATCTTGATTTTATTGCAGCTTTTGCTTTTGTCTCACCTGACACTTTCATAAACCAAGCAAAGAAGCACGGCTTTGAAGAACCTGCTAATAGAGGAGTATTCAGCTGGTTGGAAAACCAGACTAAGAGCAGTTATAAATGTTTCACTGTCAAACTGGCAGTACGTTTCAAATGAAGTCTGAAGCCATCTGTTTTATGTCTGGCAGCACACAGTATTTTCATTAATATCTTTTAAAAAAACCCCAAGAGCAGGGAACACTTATTAAATTAGCACAGGACACTATGAAGAACAAGCACTTTGGAGAACAGGAGGAGAATGCAAAACAATCTTGACAAATGAGGTAGAGGGATGGGATGGGATGGGAAGTGAAGCACCATTCAGAACTGTACTTTGGAGAACAGGAGGAGAATGCAAAACAATCTTGACAAATGAGGTAGAGGGATGGGATGGGATGGGATGGGAAGTGAAGCACCATTCAGAACGGATCTCTGGGTTTTTGTAGGTGTCATCAAGGACTACAAGACCAACAGGGGAACAACCAGCACAGCAGCAGTTCCGAGAAGAAGAAGATCTAGGGATGTCAGCTCAACATGAATGAGCGTGGTCATGCTGCAGTAAAAAATGTAAGTGCTCTAATGAGGTGAACAAACAGAAGTGCAGCCTGTGACAAACAGGAAACCAGTCTTCCCCTCTTGTCTATGTTGTCAAGGCTTCGTTTGAAGTCATCTGTGCAGTTTTGGCCACTGTAGTTCAGGGAGACTGAGCTGATTGCAGAAAGTGCAAAGGAGAGCAATGGCAATGGTCCAGAAATGGTGCCGAATGGAAAAGGCTGAATAGTCTAAACCCAAAAAACTGTGTTAATAAGATAGTCTGTACCACAGTGTAAGGGCTAGGAAGACATGATAGTGATTATCTAATATATAAACCAGGAAGGGAATAATCTCATTTCTACGTCCATTTGGGCTACTAGAGTCTTAAATTAGAGCACCAGAGTAGGCTGCCCAGAGTTGAAGAATACCCAGTGTTAGAGGGTTTTGAGCACTAATGCAAAATCCCACATGGGGCTTGGGGAGGAGCAGTCAGGCCAGCCAGTGATTCTGCCAGCCCCACCTCTAACACTTTCCAGGAGTGGATAGTCTTTGGGATTCAACTCACAGCTTGCATCTAAACATCTCCAATACTGGAGGCCATTTCTCAGTGAGGACAACCGAACCAATCAGCGTAATTGTATCTTTAATGAAATAGCTTTGGTCAGAAAAAGGAGGGAAGACATAAACTCAGTGTCAGTTGAGCCAGTATAATACAATGGGGTGATGTTAGAACTTGCTTGCAGCCTACCTGGTGTTGTCCCATTGACAAAAGTGGTATCTTGTTGCAAGCTTTTGGGAAGCTGCTGCTACAGGTTTCCTCTTGCAGCTTACTGAGGACACCATGGCTCTGAATACTCATACTCACTCTTTGTCCTCTGTTACCTTGACAGCATCCTCCTCTCTAGTACCCTTTATGGACTGTGCTGGTGTTGCAAATGCTGCCTGCTTCTTGCTCTTAGTAGAAATCCTTGCCTCAAATGCCTCTTTGGCTTTAATACCCCCGATACCTACTGTTCCCTGCTTTCTCTTCTAGAAATGCAGCTCTGCTGTCCTGCAATTCATGTAAGCCCTCACCTTAAAGCTCCTCCCAGGGTTTTATATCATGCAGTTTTGTAGCCCTCTCTGCTCACTAATGTCTTCTCCTCTGGCCTTGGTCTCTTCCCAGGACTCTCAATTTGCCACCCTAGACTTCATCACCCGAAATCAGTGTCATACATTTGCCTGGCTGCCCACAAAGCTGAGCACTCAACACAGGAAAAGGAAACTACACCTCAGCTCAAGTAAAATGCAAAGCAGCAGCTCTGGTAGTCCTTAGCAACCCCATCTGAATCCTTTCTCCCTTCACCAGATTAATTAATTTCTGTCTTCTCATGACCCAGCCTCCCTCTGGTACAGCAGAATAGGTGGCTACAATGGTGCCTCCTGACCCTAAACACCCAAAGATAAACTAAGAAGGGGGGTTGTGGCACAGGTGAAAACCACAGACCACATTTTTAAATAAATGCTGCAGGCTACATCCCTCGAACTTATGCCTTGGATATGATCATGCACAGTGTAAAACAGTCTGACTTGGGTATGTTCACTTGTTTTACCATTTGTTGGGTTCTTGTTAACTGTATACTGATTTGACACTGAGTTCCTTTATAAAACACTGCCTAGCTGTACTTTTGTTAGATGAGATTTCACACACCCCCACACAAAGCCATGTGCCCTGCAGAAAATGCTGCAGCATCCCCAGCCAGGGAGCTCCAGCAGTAGAAATGTTATGACAGTGCAAACATTTACCTGCGTTGCAGGCGTGATAGGAAGCGACACTGCAAACAGACATGTTTGAGCAGCCTGGTCTACTGGAAGGTGTCCCTGCCCCTGGCAGAGGGGGCTGAACTGGTTAGTCTTTAAGATCACTTTCAACCCAAACCAGCCTATGATTTTATGATTCTTTGTAACCTGTCAAGGCCTCAGCTGTACTCTTGGGCCCATCAGCTTGTATTTTAACCAAAGGCAGTCCTGAAGCTCTCTGCTCCCCAAAGCCTGAAGGCATCTGCACACAGCCAATGTCCTAAATGATGAAACCTGCATAACCTGCCTAAAATCCCCCGAGCAAGTTACCCCAGAAGCTCTGACCCTGTCTGTGTGTGCGTGTCGATCCTTATTGCCTCCAGTGAATATAAAAGCCTTCAGTGCCAGTGCAAGAATTGCAGTGCCATGGTGGAAAACATTAGAGAGAATTAACAGAAGGTTCCAAAGAAATAAAATTGTAGCTAAAGGAAGCTATACCGAAGAGCACAACATGTGAAGTGTTGTGGCTTGAACCATAACCCGAAACAGTCCTGAGTTTTGGGTTTCAAAAACTTGAAATGAAAAGTAAGGAACGAAATATCCAGAAGAAGGATGGAAGACAAAGTAGTGAAAGAAGTAACTGAAAGCAGAAACTTCCAAAAAAGGCATTCTATAGTCAGGCTTTTTGAAGACCATTTTTGTTGACTGTGCCTAATAGGGTCCTGGTCTTTGCTAGGCATCACCATAATAGAGTTGTAGAAGAAAAAGATAAAGGATAAAATATACAGTCCAGAGGAAAGGAAATTTCAAAGCCTGAGAGAAAAGGAAAAGAAAACAAGAGAGGGACATATTAAAGCTGGCTGAACTGTCTTTTTTAGTCTTTGATAAATTTACACCGTACAGATTTTAGAAATTTAAGCAACACAAAAGCTTGGGATAGTGCAAAGTCCTGGGGCAATGGAAATTGCATTTGTAGGGTAGCAGATGCAGTTCCCAGACATCCTACACCCTAGGGAGGTGACTGAGACCCTCTCTTCAGTCTGGTTCACAGCTGAGCACTGTACCAAGCCTGGGCCTGTCCCAAGGCATGCAATTGGCTCAAAGTCATGCCATGTGGAGACATGAGGTCAGAAGACATCACAGCTGGGCTGATTCAGCCCCTAATGCAGATCTGAAGCTGGTATCCAGCCCCTGCCACTGCCAGGCCCAGTCAGTGCACCCTGTGGGTCTCAGGAAGAGGAGCCACATCTGATCAGTGCTTTGCAACAAATGAAAAAATCCGCAGGTCATCTGCTAATGGTGCTGCTGTCTTGAAGATGGGTTGCAGCAACAGACACTTAATGAAGTTAAAGGTAAAACAGACCCTGAGTGAATGTGCCACGACTCTAAAAATGCTGCTGAAAAAAAAAGGTGTCAGTGCTCAATACTGACTGCAAAAAACCCCTTCCACAGGTTTGTGTGCGCTCGTGGATATTTGCAGAGGAAGTCTGAAATGCTGCTCGCTGACATCCTGCTGCCATGAAGGGCTGTGCAGCATCCAGCCTCCCGTGCAGCCTGGGCAGGTCACTCACCGTGTGCATCTGTGTGAGCCCCGCAAGGCCACCTCCAGCTCCAGCACACCAAAACCTGTGCACTCTGTGAGTCTTGCAGTGCCAGAGCTTGCCAGGTCCTGGCAACACCAGATCTGCCCCATCCACAGCAGCCCAAGATTATGAGCCCACCATACACATGTGCCCAGGCACCCTGACTCTCCATGCCAAGGGGCAGGGGGTGGCTGGCACCTGAGGGAGATGTCACAATCCGGTTGTGGGGTGATTAACAGGGGATCTCTGTACTGGGGAAGGTTATGCTGAGCTCATTTGGGACCATGTCCAGCTCATCACTGCTGCATTTCTGAACACCTCCCGCTGTGTGGTCGGAAGCTGCTTGTGTGGTTGGCTCCGCTGGCATTCACAAATCATCTCTAAATCAAGTGGAGGCATAAAGACAGCATTGATAATCGTGAGGCTGAAAACACAATATGCAAACAAAATATGCTGAAGCCCCATAATGGCTGAAAATTGAAACAGAAGAGCATGTACAAATGTGACCAAAGAAGGTAAAAAACTTTTTTGAGTGCTGTTTGTTACAGGGAGAAGAAACTCTCTACTAGGGAACTGAGCACATGAAAACCTTGAGCTGGTCAAAAACACGCAGAGCATTACATGTGCACTGGGAAGGAATGTGGTCTGGGCATTGCCACAGTTCAAGAGAGTGCCCTTTCATGTGTTTCCCAGGAGCCTGGACAATTACTCAATTTTATATGAGAACTTCAGGCTGCATCCTGCAGGAAAAGAGAAGGCATAAGTGAGCCAGATAACTGAGCTGAGTTGTGACTGCTGTTCCTAAATGAAGCAGGAGGAAACAAGGAAGGATCTGGTAGAGGGAGGGAAAATCAAATGCGGGCAGGCCCCACCATGCTCTGTCACTTTTCGCTCTCACACCATGCTACCTCTCTCCCCCAAGCTAGCTTCCCACCAGTTTTGTTCCTCCACCACCTCGACCCTCACAGATGTACTTTTCTGAAAAACAGGATACAAATATGCTTTCTGAGGGATGGGAGCAGAAACCATAGCTCAGAGCTGTTTCCCCATGCAGGTACCCCCTTGCATCCCTCTGCAGAGCTGTAGGGTCTCAGGCAGCAGGAGGCCAGCTTCTCACCTTTCCTCTTCGCTTCCAGTACCCTGTTTACAAAACTCAGTAGAAACCCCTCAAGGTTAAGGGCTGAAACTTTGGCACTGGGGGAGAGAGTTATTCATCTTCCACAGCTGGTAAGTGTGCCCACTGACCTACATCATGCCAGCAGCATCAAAGATGGGCAGCAGATCTGAAAGGCATAGCACAGACACCTGGCCTTTCCCACAGGAAAAGCATAGGGTGTAAATATGCCTCCAGGAAGGTGTCAATGGCAGGGACACTGGCTACCACCTGTACATGCCCCAAGGCAGCTTCTGCTGTTATTCCAGCACTAGAGAAATGATGTAACAGCAGTGCTTTTTTGGAATCCAGCAGCATCCACCCATCAGGCTGCACAGGATGCCCACATGCAAGGCTCCAGGCTGGGGCTCCTCTTCTGTTTCTGCAACCAGCTCAAGAAAATTGAGATGGAAACCAACAGGAGATAAAACACAGACAAAGGACTGCTGAAAAATATCAGTTGTAGTAACTCTTAGGACTAACCTTAGGTGTCAGATGAGTCGATGCCTCTCTTTTGAACATATGAACCATTTTGTGGGTATAACAGCAATACACTCCATATTTGGCTTTATTGGCTTATTGTGCAGAGCCATTAGAATCAGGATCATCTCTTATGAAGCTGTTAATGGGATGCAAATTGCGTGAAAGATTTCTCTGTATCAATAGCAAACAACCTAGTAATACGTTCTTGCATAAAAATCCACATAAAAATCTGCTACAAAAGACATACTTTGAAAGAAGCAAAAATCCTACATGACTAAGGAAGAAATATGCACACCACAGGAAAATGAATATCAGCATTGGAAATAGACATGACCTGTCTTAGAGCTGCTTGATACCAAAGAACAAATGTGCCTTTAACTACTGAGGTATCCTGAAAATGTGATTCACACCATATCATAGCTAGAGCCAGGTAAAAAAGTGCAATTAATATTTTATGCACTGAAAAATGCAGTTTCAGTCTGACCAAGCCTGAATCTGTGCTGAATTTAGCAAAGAGCTATGGCCAAAATATATATGCTGTTTGAATTAAATTATAAGCCTAAGCATCTTGCTCTGTGTAATGCATTTCTACTTTTCATGCTAAAGTGATGCTTCGAGACTGAAATTTGAGTAAGGTAGAAACACCTAAACTAACTAGCATGAAGTGCCAAGCAGTAAGTCAAGAGAAATGTTGTGCTTTATCTGCCACATCGCTTTGGAACTGTTTTTTCTTTTTGGTGTGGACATCAGTGTGACCGTGATTTCAGTCCATTGTTTCCAGCAAGCACACAGCTGGAATGAACCTGTTATTAGTGTTCAGCCCGTGCCACCTAGACTGGCTGCCTTGCCCATGTGGCATGTGGCAGAATCCCCAGCACCTCCGTGCACCATCCATCTCTCACATTGTGCCATGGATCTGCCTGTTCTGTCTCCAGTCCTGTGCAGCCACAAATGTCTGGCACCAGAGTGCTGAGAAATACCAGGCCAGGCAGAGCCGTAGATGTGAAGCCCCTCCAACTTGTCACAGTGGCAGTGGGCAGCCCTAGGGATACCTGCTACAAAGAGCCTGGAAGACAGAGAAGAAAAGCAGCATTGCTGAAATTCCTTGACCTTTTTCTGCCCAAATCACCCAGGCACAACAGGAGCCCAGAGTTTCCCTCCAGAGACACTACTCTGTCTCAAGCATGAAAGACCAGGCTTTTCCTGAAATAACATCCAGCTCTTGCTTTGTCTCCTGCTGGGCTCAGCTGATATACATGGAGGAGCCTAAATAAAGAAGTGCTGAACTCCGTGCCCAAGCTTTTCCTCACCGCTATCTGCATTCTTTTGCATTCATTAAAAAACAAACAAACCTGTTTCCTGATAGCAGGGAGGAAAATCACAGGGCTGGGTTATTTGGTTGGGTTTTTTTTTCACTTGCAAAAGGCACTTGAACATTGTGGAGAGAAGCAGCTCTGCAGGAAATAGACAGGGAGATTCAAGTGGCTGGTAATAGACAAATGTGATGGGAAAGCAGAACAAACAAGAAATCCACTATCTCCATCTCTCAGGAATAGGAGGAGGGAAAGAGAGATGGGAAAAGAAAAAAAGCATCAGTACTGCTCTACCAGCCAGGTCTTAGAGAGGAACCAGCACACTCCCAGTCTGGCCCAGAGACCTGCCTCAGACAGGCTGAGTGGATGTCAGGCAGAAAGGTTGGGGAAAACAGTCCCCTTGTTTTGCAGTGACAGTTAGATCTCTAAGAGAGAGCTGAAAGAAATGACGAGTGTAGAAACCCACAGCCAACAGCAACAGCCGCCTCCAGAGGATGACAGGGGGACAAAGATAGCACTGGAGGCTGCGGCACTCCTTGGCGCAGGGCTGGCCAGCGGCGGGAAGTGCCTCACATCCTCTTCTCCGCATTGTTCTCCCAACTCCTCCGGTGGCTGGGAAAGTTTCTTCCAGCAATTTACCCCATCCTCACCCTGCAGCTGGCCAGCCTGCCGCTATTGATTCACTTCCCCAGGCATTTCTCTTACTGTCATGCTCTTGTGGCATCAAAGCAGCCACTGGGCTCAGGCAGGGGGGTGGCCGCAGACTTCTCGCTGTCAGAGGAAACTTTTCCTGCATACCAACATTTTTTAACCACAGGGAATAGCACTGGTGAGAGCGAGGGTAAATGAATGCTCAACCAAGATACAGGTGGATTTAGGAAGCATTACTGCTGCCTTCTGTGAGAGGAGATGCCTTTCAGTAGCCAGTGCCACTCCATTATGTATAAGGTTCTTTTTCCTTCCCTCTCAGCACAAAGTAAAAATCATCAAACAAAGAGTCCTGGGTTTAGATGCATAATTGGACCAAATTGTTGTTAATGACCCTGTTTGGTCTATTGTGCCTTTGTTTTCCACCCCTGCTTGCACCAGAGCAGGTAGTGTGTTTAACACTGCAGTTGGGGTGACCTGACTTAGAGCCATCCTGGTTTTATTCTTTCTTTATGAAAAGAGTGGGTCCTTGGAAGAGGGCTGACATCCTGCAGGACAAGTCTGGGTCTCACTGCCAGGGAGCTATGGATGATTGCTAATGTGTCATGTCAAGATAAGTACAGGCTATGGTGTGGTGGACTGGGGGCTTTGAGAGAACGGCGTGCAAGCACAGAGCTTTAACACTAAGGTTACAATTAAACGTCACCTGGGGCTGGCTGTTTAAGTAAGGCAAGTCTTGTTTAACTGCAGGAAAGAACATCTTGTAATAGAAATCTAATTACGTTGAACAGTACCCAATGTAAAGGTTATAGTTTATGGATTAACAGTGAGAGGTGATGCTGTGAACTGGGAACTCATCTGGAACTGGCTGAAGGGGAAAAGGACATCCTGGTAGTTAATTATTTTGGGCACCAATAGGATGCAGTTATGGAAAGACAAGCATGATCCCAGGATGTGCTGGAGAGTGTGTTCAGCAGAGGAGGTGAAAAACAGAGATGCTGACGTGCACAGATAGGTACTGAGATGCTGAGTGCCATGGGGAGTTGCCCAAGGGAACCTCTCTCCCTTCATCACCATGTACAGGAGAAAGCTACAAAAACACAATGACATTTCTCTGTATGGCACAAGAGAAACTGATTTGCTCATAACTGTAAAGCAAAAGGTCCCTCTCTGGCAGAGCAGTGATGTTCTGGACCAGCCCAACAGTCAGAGCACTGGGTACAAGAGCCACAGTGAGCTTTGTGACAGCCAGGTTGGATCAGGACAAAAGCAGTGAGAGGCAGTGTCTGCCATGGAAGAAGCCAGGATTCAGAGGGCATTCATCCTCATCCCATGGACCTAGGGAAAAAATAGAAGCTGAAAATGGAAAATTTGTGTGGCTGTTTGAACTGAAAGGGAAAAAAAAAGTCCTACTAAAGTGTCACTGCAACCCTTCTAGTGCTGGATGTAGTCAGCCTTTGATCCCAGGCCTTTCATGCACTCGCTAAAAGGCACCATGGCTGCAAGTCCTCTCTTGTGTTATTGCTTACTTGGCTGAAAGGTGCATGACACTGTAAAGGGTAACTCTTGAGGGCAACAAGGGGGAAGGAAGAATGAAAGAAAATTAAAGATTTCATGGCAAAGACCACCAAGCACCTTGAAGGGCAGGCAGGCAGCAGACACTGGCGCAGGGCGTGGGGATACTGTGGAGGTGACCTTCTGTGGCATGTTTAAAAATAGCAGATGCCACCATACTTCCCACTCCGCAGGCTTCATGCTCCCTCCTTTGTCACATCCCCTACAGCACTACATAGGTTGTAAGTAATTTAAAAACACAACTAATTACTTCAGGGAGATGTTTAAGTACCTGAGTCTTCAGCAGATACAGGACACTTAAAACGGTGCAGGCATTGTAATGCAAGAGCAGAAGGTCTCCTGGTGGGTGCCTGTGCCAGAGAAGCCAGCAGCCCCAGCACCGGTGGCACAGGGAGGTCACCCATCAGCAATCCCCACAATCAACCTCTTGTGTCAGACGTGTGAGAAAGCTCTCCCTTTCCTGTCGCACGCTGCTGAGTGCTCTGGCAGCTGCGGGCCCCCTCCAACACCCTGGCAGGCCTGAATAGACAGAGCCGCCCCAGAAACACCCAGATGTGTGCTGGGTTACTTGGGATTTACTGGCACACCATGTGCATGATCAGCATCAGGCCAGGACGGTGCTGTTTAGTCAATTTGGTTTTTGTGATCTAATTTCCTTACTTTAACTCTTTTTGTCCCCCCGGCATCCTGAAAGGAAAGAAAGAAGAGATTCAAGAGGCCAACATCTTCGACTCCTTTAAAGGGTCTCTGACATTCGCTCCCTGGCCTATGTTCCTTGCTGTAAAAGCTCCCCACTCTTGTGATTTAATGCACATGCCAAAACAAGCTGCCAATTACACTGGTCTTAATGCAAGGTGGCTCCAAAGACACTGCCTGCGAGCAGAATCTGGCCCTCTGTAGCAAAGAGGTTGCTGTGCAAACTTAGAGATGAGCAGTATCTGCCTGACCTATGACACCTCAGCCATTTCATCCGTCTTGCTCCCTCACTCCAGAGCAGGAGCACACCTTTGCAAGCCACAAGTCTTTGCAGCAAGGTCCACACACACCAGTTGTTGGGATTCAGTTCCTGTGGCTTTTATGAAGGACCACAGACTGGAAAAATCACTGGGCTGTGAACAGTGTGGACCCCTCTGCTAATGAGAGCTTACGAAGGACCCATTTATTTCCCCTTCACTGAGAGGCCTTGGCTAAGCTATGGAAGGTGACTTCAGGCAAGCCACAGAGCATGGCTTTTTGACCCCGGATCCACTGCATCCATCTAGTTCACTGCTCCTCTGATTTAGACCCAGCTTCAAGCGCTGAGGGATTTTCCCAAGAATGTGGAATTTTTATGGCTCTGTCACATTCTGTGACAAGCCTCCAGCTTGTTTAAGATCCCCCTGTCAAGTTCCATTTTTCAGGCTCTTTGTGCAAAAATGATACTTAATGGAGGAGCCTCTCCAGTGTGTGCACAAGCAAGGAGTAAAGAATACACAACATACAATCCATAAATAGACACTTTAGAGGCTTTTTAAACATTCATGCTTTTTGCATAATTGATGACTTTCCATAACAGATATGGATGATAAACAGCTTTAAATAAAATGAAAAGTTATCGTTGTCATATCATTTATCAGCGTTACATTAAACTGTAAAGTATGGGAAGAATATTGCCATGTTCTCAAATGAAACTGGTGGAAGTGAGAATAATTCAGGAGCTGCATCTTTGCATTCATCAGGGTTTTTGATGAGATTGCCAACAGCCCAGAAGCTGTGCTAGAACCTGGGAGCCAGAGAAAGAATTGCGTGTCATTGCATAGTCACCGTAAGTCACTGAGCACCTCCTCTGCAGCTCCAAAGGACCGAAAATAAGCCTGTTCTCCAAGGCAGGACATACCATTTAGCGCTCATCTTCTCTAAAGCGAACAGCTATGGCTAACCAAAACTCCCAGGCTCCCATTGTGCTCCATAGAGGAGGTGGGCACTTCCAGCAAGAGATTTGCCCCACTGAACATATATATATGTATATATATGTGTGTGTGAGATGCCTGTTGCTCCTTATGCTGTGAGAGAAGAGAAAGGATGATTAGCTTGGATCATTGTGTGACTTTCACACTTCTACAGTCAGCTGAGATGAATCCCACCTCTGAGAAAGACAGAGATTTGCCAAGGGATTTTAAGTCACTCCAAATTCCTTCAAAGCGGAGAGGTCCTGTGTCAGGAAAGTAAACAAAATTTCTTAGTTGTGATGGCAATGGGTGTCCCGAGGCACTTCAACATCTCAGCACAAGCTGCTGAGGAACCTCCTGTGCCCTCGAGCTTCATGTTCCCCATGATTTTTCAAAAATAATTGACAGAGGCTCAGCAGGTCAGCTAACTCTCACAGGGTCCACCCTACTGCAGCCTGCTCGTGCAGATAGGTTTGATTTTTCCAAGTATTCCCATATCATCTCTTTGCTGATATCTTTGTTGACAAGGTCAACAAAGACAGACCAAACAACCAAACATAACAAACCTGCCTTCAAAAAAAGTTAGGAACCATTAAAAAAAAAAAAGGATTTTTTTTACTACTCGCCTGCAGCTTTTTTAAACCCATGGAGTAAGGTTTACACATCACTTGAAATACAAGCTGTGCTTGAGAGACAAGGGATAGTAAGTGCTTTCCCTCACCAAAGGCCAGCCAGACTGTGAGCAGCAACCCAGCGAGCCACTTCTGCAGGGTACCCCAGCCCTGAGCTGAGGGAAGGAGGTTCAGGCTCCCAGACACAACCACAGCTGTGCACCATTGACCACCCCCACCTCACCCCCCTTTGACTTCGAGGGAGCTATTTCAGCTTGTCAGACTCTTCCTCATTGCTCAGAGCCTAGCTCCTCTACCACAGCCAGTACAGCTTTTACTGCCCAGCCCCAGTGTGAGACTGGAACAAGAATATTTATACCTGGAGGAAGCTGGGTTTACCATCAATCCACATGGTTTTAACAAAGAGCAAAACATCCCAAACAAACTTGCTCTTTTTTTTTTTTGAACTGAATTTGCAAAGCCTGTCCCTGACCTCACAGGACTGCTGCTCTTGCTCCTCCCAGCCAGGCAGCCTGTGAGGCATCCTGCTGACTCCGCTTTGGCGGGAGTTCATGCCAGCAGGTCCTCCAGCAGGACCGGGGCCGAGAGAACAAAACATCCAGCCCAGCAGGCCTGGCTCTGAGCACCAGCCCTGAACTCTTGTGCAATCTTCCTTGAAACGAATTCAACTTGGCCAAGAGCAGAGCATTTGCGCATGGCCTGAGAGCTGGATTGAGTACCATAAACAAAAGGAAACAAAAAGAGAGGAAGAGCGCTGGGTCCCAGGGCGAGGAGGAATGCAGGCATCTGACCCAGGCCAAGCTGTGCTGAGCACTGTGACGAATGCCTGAGGCAGAGGGGGTGCAGTGTGCAAGGGGATGCAAGAAGCCAGTGGGGAGCCAGGGACTGGGACTCGCCCCTGCTGTGGTTGGGAGCACAGGGCGGAGGCACTCATGGCCTCTTTGGCTCCATATCAAGACCTGCAAGTACAGGGACACAAAAGAAGGGAAATGGGGTGAGAGGACAAAAAGAGACTCAGAATATGACCACAAAAATGTATTCCTCTGGGTTCAATTCAAGGTGGTGGGTGAGGAACAGGGACACTCCTGCACCTCCAAACAGAGGAAGACACTCGCACGAGAATCAGCTGCAGATCATAACTTCCATGAAAGACAAGGGGTGCTCACACCAGTTTTGTGAATGTGATGGAGGAAAACAGACTGCTTTACGTGAGGTACCCTCAGGGATATAACCTGGGCCAATCCAGCTATTTTGACTACACAGGAAGTTTTTGCTCCATCCAGCACAAGCACGCAGCTGGGTATAAGGCATCCTGTGACTGCACTGGTGATGCTCCTCGGAGGGACAGGATCGAGAACGCTCTGCTCAAACTGACCTGGCTGTTTGCCCTCTTGGAGTTGCACTGAGAAGTTCCTTCACCCAAACCTCTCACCTGCTCCTATGCAGGGAGCATGGCCAGGGGAAAGGCTCCATGTAGCCAGGGTGTTTCTATGCCTCAGCAGTCCTACTTGGCCAGAACAACCCCTTCAGGCCATTAGTAGTGGGTGTTAAATAGAGCATCCCTCCAGCTGTGTTTTCCTGTGCCAGCCACTGAGCTCACGCTCCCTGGCCCAGAAGCACAGAGCTGTCAGGGAGCTACCGCCGTCACAGCCCACAGAGCCTCAGTCCAGCACCAGGGAAGCTTTCTCCACCCAGAGATACTTTGCCCATGTATGGCAGAACCAGGCCAGTGTGGGGTAGATGGCAGCAAGAAGAGAAAAGCAGTAAATTATTAAAGGATCAAGACTGATCTATGGAGATAGTGAAGTGAGCCCAAGACATCTAGTTTGCCTAGAGGAATCAGGAGCCCACAAGCAGCTGGCACATTGGGAAGCAAGCCTAGAGCCTAGAGTCAAACTGCTGAAGCCAAATGCAGGGCAAGATGCACTTCCTAACAGCAAAGTGCATTAGGCAGTGACGAAGTTTCCCAAAGGAAGCCCCATCACTTGAATCACTGGAAACAAGGCTGGACAAAGTACTGGATCATGTCCAAGAGGGGATAACTCTTCATCAGCAAGAAGAGAGTAGTGAATAAGATGAATACTTAAGTGTTTTCCATCTCCATGAATCTATGTATCTAATGTACTCACTGCTTTTTCAGTGTCTGAAAAAAATGTAAGTGCCTTTCCTGTGCCATCAGCACATCTCAGCATGGAGCCAGGATGGGGAGGGGCCTGGGTGGGAGCACACAGCCATCTCCTTTGGTGCCCCGGGAGCAGAGGAGGCGAGCGGCTCTTGGGGTTTTTTGCAAGCAGGCAGGGAATGTGGGCAGCACTCTGGTTTCTCTGCTCTCCAGCATTGCAGCAAGCCCCTTGCCCACAGCCAAGGCCCCAGCCCTGCTCTGCAAAGCCCTCGAGGAGCTTTGTCTTGCACTGTAAAGCATGGCTGAGTCTCACCTTGCTCCCTCAGAGGAGGGAGCTAGAGGAGTCCAGATATCATTCCAGCCTCCTCAGCTGGAGTGGGCAGGTGAGGGTTGCCACTGCACGGGGGTTAAGCTGTCAGGATTGAGGTACAGCAGTTTTGTTTCTTGGTGCCTTCTGTTTCCCATGAAATCTCTGCCTCTGGAAATCTGTGCTTCCCTGGGGAAGCCCCCCCTCTAGCCTTGGTCCTTCTGCAGCCAGGCTTATGCACCCAGCGGAGGGCAGTTCCCATTCTGGGAAAGCCACTCATAGCATCATGGCCTCTCTCCTGACAGGTGACTCTGTAATTATTTGGTTGCTGTTAATTGCTAATGAATTCCAGAGTTATGTTATTTACAGGTGGACCAGAGTGGCATGGCTGACGCCAGGCACAGCAGCGCCTGGTAAAATCACGTACTTCATCATGGGGAAGGGCACTACAGAATTTTTTAGGCCATTGACTAGTTAACCATTAACAACTGGTAAAATCCCAGGTCCCTGCACAACAAGGCGAGTCCTCTTGGCGCTGTTAGAAAATCCTATTTCTAGTGGGTTATGAAACAGAGGTTTTGATGTGCTGCCAGGTTTGATGTGGAGCTCTGGGAGCTGAACACTTGCTGCACTGTCAGCTGCCGGCCGAGAGCCGCTTACATAAAGCTTTCCAAGCAGCCCTGCTTTGCCGTCTACATTTGTCTGTCCATCTGTCTGTCTGTCCACCTCTGCAGTGGAAAAACTGAACGGCCCAATGAGGAACTGGACTGGCCAGCTCTTCCCATGCTGACTAACATCCAGTGGTCTGCGGCAAGCCTTGAGCTGTGGAGCTTTTCCATCACTGAGCAACACTTCATGCAAAGCCCACCATCCCCTTTGGGCCCCTTCTCTGCGTCTGCATCAACAGGAGGAAGCAAGCATCACATCCTGTGGCCTGCGCCAAGGAAAACAGGAGCGCTGCCGGGAGGGAAGGAGATGTGGGAGTGGGGAGGCAGCCCTGATGCCCCAGCTGGCCTCGGCCTCCCTGCCGAGGGCTGCCCACCTCCTGGTGGGGGGAGATGCTGGCACCCCTTGGGGCTCCCTTGGGAATGGGACA
Source organism: Falcunculus frontatus (assembly GCA_013398115.1). Taxonomy (NCBI): domain Eukaryota; kingdom Metazoa; phylum Chordata; class Aves; order Passeriformes; genus Falcunculus; species Falcunculus frontatus. Next base: position 41,118 of record VZRV01007522.1, read on the forward strand.
TGACTCTGTTGTTTGGTTGGCAAAGACACCAGAAGGAAAGAGGAAAATGCCCAGGACAGAAAATGTACAGAAGCTGAAAATGGGTCTGGACTTTGAGGGAAAAGGCGGAAAATTCAATGGTTTCTCCTGTGTGTCTTTGTCCCCACTTGCCATGGCTAGCAGCAACTAAAACCAAAGCAAAGTCCTTCCTTTACAGACAGGGTTTCCTCCTGCACTACCCCACAGCAGCCCTGTGGGCCCCCATGTAGCCCTGCACCCCCGGCTGGGTGGTCCCAGCCCTGCGATTTTGGGGGACCAACAGGGTCTGCATCCCACTCCAGGGCCCTTTAAATCGGTGCCCAAGCCAAGAAGATTTCGCTGTGGAATTTCATAAGGAAGCACATGACAAGGGCAGTTGGAAACCACAGCTCTTCAAGCACTGATTACAGCCTACTGAGGAAAAGGAGATTTTTATCTTGCAGGAATTCAATTATGAGACGAGAAAAAAAAAGAAAAAAGAGAAAAAAATGCAGTGCATCTGGCTTGGTTAGCCTGAGATTTCTGCACTTTGGGGACTTTAATTTAACAAGAAAGGTGTGCAAGCATTACCTAAATCATCGTGCTTGCTGGTGTGTGTGCAGTGGTGGGGTTTTTTTAAGAGGGAAAAAAAAAATCCACCCCCAAAGTCACCCTGCTGGCAGCTGAATGCAGCAGGGATGATGTCATTGGAACAGTTGGAGGAGAAAAGAGAAAAACAAGTCTGTGTGTGCTAATCCTGTTTGCTGCCCTAAAGGGAATGGAAAGCCGCCAAGGCGAGGAGTTCTGGGAAACCATATAAGGGTGCCAAACAAGCGCCGCCGCCAACACGGGGAACTGACATCTTTGTTCTCCCCAGCTCGGCAGCCGGCCAAAGGCCTCATTTCGGCGCTGCAGCATGATTACACTGGACATCTGCCAGCTGAGCGCTGAGCCCCTTTTCTTCTCCGTAAGCTTTTTGCCAAACATGTAACAGTTGCCATGGCAGTCGCAAGTAAAGTAGGAAAAAAAAATAAAAAAATAATGCGCACGTATAGATAGAGAGGGAGATAAAAAAACCAACAAGAAAGCAGAGGCACGCCTTGCTCCAGATGCGGCACATGTGTGGGTATAAAAAGCAAGCAAACTTATTAATCAAAGATTTCGGGGACGGAGGGAGGGCAGGCGGCACAGGCTGAAAGGTGACGTGAGGATAAAACAATTAAGTTCACACAGGCACACGCACACCGCAGCGGCCGGGCAGGCGGCGGTGGGCTGACCCAGTGGTCTCCTCCCCTGCCTGCATCTGAAACTGCAGGCAAACAGGGTTTAAAATAGAACAACATGGTGGCACTTTCAATATTGCCTGCCTGCCTGCCTTTTTTTTTTTCCTCCTTCTCATGTGTAAAAAAAAAAAAAAAAAAAAAGGAAAAAATGGATTGTACTTTTGGAGGGCAATTCGTTTCAGTATTTGCAGCACATACGAAGTTCTATTNAGGATGAGAAGGGGGTTATTTATAAGCTCTGCATAGCAGAGGGAAGCAGGCAACCCAGATCTGGTGGCGTCTTAAGGCGGAAAATCCCATTTCGGCCTCTGGTTCAGGCCAAATGGTATTACTTCAAGTTGTGCTCTAAACAGTTAACAACCAACCACCCAGTAGTCCCATGTTTATAGCAAGCATTTCATATAACTATGCAAGTGCTGCCAGACCCTGATGGGCAGATCTACGTTCATAATAGAAGAGGTGTGGTCCCTGCTAGCTTTCTTTTTCCACCCTGAGAGGCACGGGCTGGTTTCATTTTACAAAACAGCTGTATACAAAAAAGTTCACTGCCCAGTGAGCTGGAGTTCATCTGACTATTTACAATCATGTCTCTTTTCCCCACACCCACCCTACAGGCACCAGGACAGTCGCTGGGCAATGGTAGCCGTGTTTGCAGCCAGCCCAGCAGCCGCTACGACCGCAGTGTGTTTGCAGGCGAGGCTGCAGTGAAAGGGCAGATAACACTGCCCAGGATGGGATGCAATGCCCAGCCCATTCCTGGTGCACCATCCTCTTCAAACCCCCAGACAGGCTACTCACCTGCCCTAAGGACATTAACAGAGTGTAGGATATCACAGCACTAAGAGGGCATCCCCAAAATATAGGAACTGCTGGAGCAATCCTGATCCCAGCTGTACCGAGCAGCTGCAGCCACTCACGGACCAGCCCACCTTGAGCAAGCAAGCACTGGGAAAGCAAACAGCCCCCAAACAGAACCGTGAGCAAGTTGGGTCTGTCCCCCAAGAGCCTGCAGCAGTTCCTTGGATGGCACCACTGCAGCATGGGGATGGGGAAGAGGTTGGCTGAAATGCAGAAAAAGGCAGCCACAGTCACAGGCGGTAATGAAGGAGACTGGACTCCCACCCTGCCTCACTGCTGCCTTCCTGCATGGCAATAAGTCAGTTAGCTACGGTTTGCTTCAGCTTCCCATTTGTAAAAAAAAAGGATGGTTTTCCTCTGTATCTCAGAGATGGGCTAAGCATCTTAAATCATTAATGTCTGTAAAGTGCATTCATTTCCTCAGATGGAAGCTCCTACTGATGTGTGAAGTATTATTAGGATTATTATTGCTAATAAATAAGGAAGGCAGGGCAATTTTATTTCTTGGTAGGCTTACACAGAGCACAAGAATGCAGAGACTGGGGAAGATGTTAATTTGTACCAAAGGTGATGCCCTCGCCAGCGCTGAGCTTAAAGACAGCATCTGTAAAACACAGAGAGAAACCCCCTGGGATCCTGGTGGGTCGCTAGCCCACTGGAGACCTCCCCAGGAGTGCTGACCCCCCGGCAGCCCCTGCGGGGACAGTGGCAGCTCTTGGACACTGGTGAGCGGAGGCCTGCTCTGCAGCTCTGTCCTGAACTCCACCATGTTTGTGGGAGGCCCTGAGGGGGAAACCTGGGCAGGAGGCTGACTTCTTTCTGGGATGCATCTTGCCTAAAGCAAGGGTGGGCATTGAGCCATCATACCCAGCAGTCTGAGCAGATGCACCCCCAGGTTTGCAGAACTGAGACACAGCATTTGCTGAGCCAAGAAAAACTGTTTTCCTACACAGGCAAGGGAGAGAGGGAGGGAGGCACCTCTGCAAAGTAATTCACTCCTGTGGGCTGAAGCCAGTGCCTACTATGACCACCAAAGCCCTCAGGTACCTGGCATCCCTCACCTAAAAAGTGATGAGCCACTAGGGCTTTTCCCAGGGTGGCAGAGCAAGCAGCAGGGGAAGCCATCACTTGATTCTTTGGTGCTCGGGTGGGCTATGCGGGGCTCCACGCTGCATCTCAGCCCCTGTCTAAGGGATAACCCTCCCACTGTGTGATTGTTGCTAACTGGAGGGTTGTAACCTATAGAAAATTTTGCCAGCACATTTTCATATATTAGAGCATGGCTGTAAAAAAAGAAGTTTCAGGGTGGTGGATTAATGTTACTTGGTTCTGGCCAAGTTAATAAAATATGGTCTGAGTTACTGCCAGGCTGCTTAATTCGCTTTTATTCAAAGTGGCTGGGTAATTTCCCTGAGGTTGGCTCAGCGGGAAGCAGAGTCAGCTCTGGCTTTGTCTGCTCCTGCATGTCACCTTCCTGGCTGGCAACAGTGGCTGTGTCCCCACAGGGCTGGGAGAACGGGGAGCAGGGGGACTCCCTCCAGCAAGACAGCATGTGCTGGGGGCTGTGGGGTGACATCCATCTTGGCATGAACCAGGAGGGAGCATGGACTGGGAGCACGTGCTTGCACAATCTCCAGCTGCATGCAGTGTTGTGAATGGCACCAAAGGTGGTTTCTTCATGGCTGCCCTTCCTGCAGGTTGGTCCAGGATGGCCAGGGTAGCCATCAGCCTCATCAGCATTGAAAAGAATCAAACTGTCACCTTGTGCCCCAAAAGCCAAGCCTCAGCTGTGCAGCTGGTCAGAGGCACTCTGGCACTGGGGCATGGCAGCAGGGGCACTGTGGCCTCCTGCAGCTCCTCCCTGCCCAGCAGGGAAGAGACGAAGGGTTGAGCATCTTTCCTCAAGGGGTGAGAAACACCAGCAACCTGCATGCTTTAAAGAAAACCCTCCACATCTCCCCACCTTGCACTTCAGCTCCAGTGGAAGTGACATTTGCCAAGGCAGTGCTCTGCCTGTGCAAGCTCTCCTTGCTGGCATCCTCCAGCTGATTAGTTCCTCCCTTGTTTCTAAACTAAATTTTGTTCCTTTGCCCACCTGCATGGCAGAACTAATCACTGGCACACATTATGGTACCTGGCACTAAAAATCAGCGTAGAGGTGCATTCCTGCATGTGCTCTGAATCATCATGAGGTTCCTGAGCTTTAAATGGGAAGCAGAACATGTTGCTTTCTAGATGCACAAATGAAATTTTACGCAGTCCTCTTGCTTCTGAAACAAGCTCTGAATCATGCAGAGGGCGAGGTGCCAGGAGTGGCTCTGCTCTCATCTTGGCTCCACCACTTACTTACTTACTGTGTGGCCTCCAAAAAAACTCTGAGGGGGTAAATCCTGGTCCTTCCTCCTCCCCACCAATATCCCCAAGGTAGGGGACACTTGTGGGGGGACACAGGGCTTCATGCACAGGGGAACAGAGGAAGGACATACTTCTCATAAGCTGTGATACCATGCTCCCCAGATAAACATGGCTTTTCGGCTTTCTCTGCCTTTTGCCCCCTTCCTGGGCTCCTGGCAGAGGAGGATGCTTCCAGGTGCCAGAGGGTGCCACAGGGTGCTGAGCAGCAGGGCTGGGAGCCACAAAATGAACTCTCTGAGGCTGCACACATCTTTTCAGCTCAAAGATGTGGATCCTCCTGCTGCACTGAAAAAAGCCTGGATTCCTAGGTAAATAGAGTGCATTAATATTTATTTTTAAAAGCTTGGAATCATGATTTAATATTGTAGAAAGGGCTATTCTTACACGGCATTTGCAGAGCTTCTAATACAATATTTTCTAACTTCAGACATGGTAACCCAGTAAGCTCCATTACCATGCTAATACTATATAAAACTGATCCTTTATTATAAATCATACTGCACACCAAAAAGGATATAAATAGAGCCCCAGTGCGGCATTGGCATGCCTCATATTTCTCCTGGTTCACATTAAATGAGCCACTAAATTACAGTGTCCTTCTTTATAATATCATCCTCCAAAGCTGAGCATTTTGTGTGTTATGCAGGGCTGCTGTAACAAGAGAAATTAGCATGGCTGGTTTAATTCAGCAAGTCTGCCATGCATGTTATAGGAAGAGTGTTAAAACGAGCTAGAATGAGAAATTTCATTGTCCTTTCAAAAAACTCACCACTTGGAACGTGTGGTTTTTGTGGGGCTTTGCTAAGGCCTGACCCACAGGCTCTCTGCAGGGGTTTAGCTGCTCCCTTGGCTCCAGCAGCAGACAGGTAAGGGCAAAGGAGAGGACACCCCATCCTGTTCTCCCGCCGCTGCTCCAAGGGTGCGTGGTCCTTGGACACCCTCCAGGGAGCCTGGGAAAGTTTGGTGGTCAGAGAGAGGCACTAGCAGGGCAGAGGGGAAGATGCCGCAGGGGCTGGAGAAACCATCTTCACATTGGGGTCCTGGGTTCGGTGTGCTGCTGGTTCCTCTGCTAACAGCATTGGAGTTATTTCTGATTTAAGTGAATCCAGGTGCAGGCAGATTCAAGTCCTTGCTGAGTGATGCTGGCAATTTTTTGACTTTTCGGTTCTCACCTGCAGAAACAGGGAGGTATTTTGCCCACAGGATTGATGCCTGCCTGTTCGTAAAGCAGCCCAAGCTTCTCCCTGACAGCCGGTGCTGCAGAAATGCAGGGGGTTATTGTTTGTATTGCAAAATAAAAATACAGTGTTCAGACTTGGGGGGGCATCCAGCTTGACTGTCATCTCTAATGATGGTATCTGACCGCACCATAGAAGAAAACCCTCCTACAGTCCTAGGAGCTGTATATGCCTTCAGGGACACATAAAGTAATTCAGGTCAAAAATGTAGGTTGTTTTATTTAGCAGACAAAGAGGTGGGGAAAGCAAAGAAGGAGAAGGAAAGAGGAAACAGGCTGCTGCAAAAAATACAATCTCCATAAAGGGCTTTTCAGGATTTCCCCCCAAAATATAAAGTGAAATGGAGATGTCTGAGTTTCAACATTTCCTTGCTGGCCTCACTAGGTCCCAGCTCACACTGGCAGGAACCCAAGTCAGTTCCCTGCAGGGCAGAGATCAGGATTAGCAAATGGAGTTCATGGCTGGATGTAATGAGGGAAGATCCTGGCATAAAGGGGTTACCAAACCCTCTCAGGGGCAGTAGCTGGGCCAGGGGAATCCAGGAGGCCCAGAGTTGGCATAAGCAGTTGGTAAGGAGTGAACCCAAGTCAAAGTCACCCAAGTGTTCATTATCTGCAGAGCTGGAACATTTCAAGGAAGTTTTCAAGCCAAATTGTCTGCAGCAAGGAAATGTGTCCCCTCACACATGCTGGGAGGCTGCAGGCTCTGTGGCCTATGAGCATGCCTAGCAAAGCAAACTGTGCCGTGAATAATCAATGAAAACTGAAGGTTTCTATTACCTGCAGTGCTCCATGACCATGTGAGATAATATAGAAATGGCAGGCAGCCTCCTGAAAGTGAAATAAAATCTCTAGAGTGAAGCCCTTGGCATCATATCCCCTCAGCAAAAATCCCAAAGCAAACTGGGGTTATGCAAGCTGTGAAATACCCAGCCCCAGTGCTGAATTGAGGAAGCTGCCAGGACCACATCTTGCTGCTTCCAGAAGCATCTGTCTCTTCTTGGCAGGGTAGGTTATAAATCCCCTGAAGTTTAGTGTACAGACCCCATCAGTTGGGAGGTAAAAGTAGCAAACCTCAGCTGCAAGGCTGAAGCCTGAGCACAGGGCAGTCCTAGGGCAGCTCTGTCTGCTCCTCCCACCTGTCCCAAAAAGGAGGAGCTGCCCAATGGAGAGCACAGCCCTTGACCTGCACCAGCTGCTACCAACAGGGATGCTCAAGCACCCTTCCCGTGTAGATCCGCTCTGACCTGTACATCCCTGGCTGGTGGCTGCTCAGCAGATGCAGACATCTCCATACACACACATTGACCAAAATATCGCTGCTGTCAGCAGAGTGCCACATTAAGGAGCACTTGCAGGGCAAGGAAAGAAAAGGTGAGGCTGATAGTGAAATCTTCAGTCCCTTCCATCTCTGTCCTACTCAGCCCCTGGAGAAAGGCTCTCATGGAGAGTCATTCATTTCAAGACCTTGGGTTTAAAATTGGTCTTGCACAATAGAGATCACATGTGAAGCAGCAATGGGCTCATAAGAGACAGGCTGAAATCTGATGTCTTTAGGTATTCCCAGGGCAGAACAGGATATGACCTGCACAGCCTGGACCACAGTCCCCACTCTCTTAAAGGCTGGAAAGTTTTGTTTGGCCCATGACAGTGACAAAGGAGCACGCAGGAAAACCTGATGGTGTTTGGATCTTGTAATTCAATACAAACCCATTTCTGTAATTTAAGAAACATTTAATAATTAGAAAAAGAAAAAGAAAAAAGAAAGAAAGAAAAAGAGATGATGACGTGTCATTTATCACAAGGAGACAGCGGTATGCTGAAATATCCCTGGGCAAAGGTTACACTAAAGGATGGTGCTGTCATCGTTAAGCTGGTGAGCTAGCATCTCTTACAAGCCCAATTTTTGTCTTTCCTCCTTAAAAATCTACATGCCAAAGCAGAAAGTTAGCTATAACATTGATAAAGGAGGTCTGATCCCAAGGTGGAATTTTTGGTCAGATTTAAAGTAAATCAAATATAACACCTTAAAAATAGCAGTCTTCAGTAAAGCCCAGAAGCCTCAGTGATTTCTTTCTACTTTGCAACCAGAAAGACAACCAGGGTAGAGAGGAGGAGCAGAGAAAGAGAGATTAAAACAGCTTTAATTTTAGGACTTGTCTCATCAAGAGACGGTATGTGACACCAAAAATGAGTCCAATTAAAAATGTTTATAACTTAAAGTTGCTTAATTAGCACCTTCAGAAGTTTCACGATGTTTCCCTGCTAACTTCCTCTCTCCTGACGTGCATACATGCAGTGGCAGCTGGTCCTGGAGAGGGAGGGTCAGGGCTGCTCCAACCACATCCCAAGCCTGGATTTTAGTCCTTTGGGGACATATCAACCTCCTAGCAAAGCCTTGGTGATAAAGGGTCTGCAGAGGCTTCCAGAGGTGCTGGAGGATGCCCCTTCCACTGTCTCTGATGTTGTGAGCAAACAAATGAGATGTGAGATCCAACCTACACCATCAGGCCGGGCTAAGAAACTTGCCCTGCAAGAGCATTTGCTTCCCTCCTGGAACCCCGTGCTGGTGCTGGTTTTCTCCTTTGGGCTGTGTTTTCCACCAGTGCCCCAGTACTGATGGCAGGCACGAGGCTGGCCTCAGCCTTTGTGTCCTGCATGCAGCACCTGTGCCATGCTGGCCCACGTACAGGGGCAGAGAAAAAAACCTTCACTCCATCCTCTCATCTGTTGTACATGCTGGAGAGTTAATGAGAGGTGCCTCATGAGGACTGCACATTCTGCTTCCTGCTAGGAAACTCAACCCCATACGGGTTCCCCTCCCAGAGCCATTCCCTGTACCAGTGCCAGAGATGCTCCCACATCTCTGTGGAGAGACTGGGGATGGTCAAGGGAACAAACCTTGCCCAGCTTCTGTATTTTGGTTGCCATGGCAATATGCTCATCGCTGTTGGAGTTGTTTGGGTAGCACAGAGGTTCAGAAAAAAACAAGGAGAAATGTGAGGACATGGCACACTGTGACAGTCACAAGGTGGGGAGCCTGACTAAGCAAGAAGATGAAGCAGGTTTCTTTTGGCTCTGTCCCTGTAGGAGCCACAGCTGGCCAGCCACAGCATGGCTTTTGGTGGCAGGTTACCATGAACCAGAGGCTGCTGAGCCGCTGCAGGGCAGAAGCACCATTGCTGGGACCTTGCACAGAAGAGTGCCCACAAAAACCAACACATTTTAAAATTTTTTTTCCCCCAAGTCTTTTACAGATGTAGGAGGAACCAGGAATATAAGTAAGGGCATTTCACGGCTCACATGAGATGTCCTCTGGCCTGGAAGAATAATGTAAAGCGCTAACTGAATTTCACAGAATTGTAGAATGGTTTGGGTTGGAAGGGAACTTAAAGATCATTTAGTTCCAAGCCTCCTGCAACGGGCAGGGACACATTCAATTAGACCACGTTGCTCGAAGCCCCATCCAACCTGGTCTTGAACACTTCCAGGGATGGTGCATCCACAGCTTCTCTGGGCAGCTTGTTCCAGTGCTTTACCACCCTCAAAGTAAAGAATTCCTTCTTAATAACCAACCTAACCCTGCCTAACCCTGCCCTCTTTCAGTTTTAAGTGGTCACCCATGTCTTATCACTACATGCCCTTGTAAAAAGTCCCTCTCCAGCTCTCTTGTGGCCTCCCTTCAGATACTGGAGGTCTGGAAGTTTCCCCCAGAGCCTTCATGGCATCCTGACTCTTCCTCAATCACAATCCCTAGCCCTTTCATGGAATCATGAAAGAACATCATTTTTGTTCACATTGATTTGCCAACAACAAAAAATTTGAAGATGTACTGTCCAAACTAACACCTTATCTTGCTGACTGAATGTCCATCTATAATGGGATGGAGAGTATATAAAAGATTTCCATGCTGGATTAAATGAACACCTCACCTATTAGTCTCTTTCTAACACCTTTGGGCCCTGTATATACATTGTGTCATGTGTATAAGCTTATGTTCTGAGGTCCTAAAAATAATAATAATTTACTTATTCATTATAAATTTCTGTTTATAGGCTGTACCTACAAGAGATTCAGTGCCAGGCCATTAGACGTCAAAGTCTCCATGTTACAGGCAATCTCAAAAGGAAGTCAACATGATTTTCCAGAAGCTCATTTCACTGTAACAACAGTAATCCTGAATTTACATAGTGCCTTTGATCTAGACTGCCAAAGCACTTTGTTCTCTGATGGAGAAATGACATACAAGTTAGGATCCAATTTGCCCATCACTGCTGTGGATTGGGAGGGTCAGTCCTCAACAACATTCAGCAACTCAAACAATAGTTTATACTCATAAAACCAAAGGGAAAATTTAAGTTTAGAGAAGTATGATCATCTTAGAGAGGATTTTGCTAAAATAAATGGAGCTAATGATCCTACAAATGTGAAGTTAAGGCACACCTTGGAAATCACCTCTGTGGCGATGTTGACCAGGGAGAGTGAAAGGTTATGCTGGCTTCTGACAACCAAGCCCAGGACTGTTCTGTAATTTCACCACTTCTTATTTCCCCTACATTGTTACTCAGATATTAGTAAAAAATTAGCACAGCCTTGGTTCAGGGCAGGGATATTAAGCAGGAAAACTTGAGAGATAGGCGTGAGTTGGTTCTCAGTAGAAAGCCAACCTCACATTCTCAGTCACAGAAGAGAGGCTAGACACTTTGCCCTTCCTGATGATCACATCATGACCAAGACAGTTCCTTTGATGGGTCCTTCTGAAATATAAATTTACTTAATCACTTCTGATCTTGGGAAACAAGAGACATTAGGGTATTTTGACTGACAGTCACAGAGGATAAGGGCTCTCTCAGTCTTAGCAAGTAGAGCAGCACAAGAGCAGTGCTGGTGTACTGTCAGTCCCTTTTACCTGTGACTGAGCAGCCACAGGTTGGAACACCTCAGGTGGAGGATACCTGCATCTCCTCTCCTGGCACAGAGGAGTCCAGCTTGCACGCTGCAATCCTCGTTCACGGTATGAATCATCAAACCGCAGTTATGTGGCCTGACTAGGAGATGTGTTTCTTTCAACCAAACCAAAATGCTAGTGAGAGCCACCTTATGTGTCCTGGTCCTGCCTCCCTGGCCCCAGCTTTGCTTGTACCCTCCCTGAAGCTAGGTTTCTATGTGGATCACCCTTCCCTAGCTGCAAGGTTGAAGTCTTCGCAGGCAACAAGGGAGCAGAGTAGTGGTATCTACGCTTTGAGGAGGAGAACAAACACCCCAAGCTAGAGTCATTGTGGCAAAGTGAAGCAAGTGAAACAAGGTCTTCCTCAGCTGTGCACTACTGTGGATGTGGACCCTGGTTCTGCACCAGGGCAGGCTCCTACAGCACACACAGCACCGAGAGCCTTGTGTTGTGACAGCGGCTTTCCTGAAGCATTTGGCCTTAAACCTCCATAAACATCCTATATTTCAGGTTTAAAGCTGCATTGAAAAAAGCCCTTTGCTGCAAGATTCAAGAGATTACCAGTCTGCAGGGCAAACAATAGCTTCTATTTTGCTGCAAACTGATGTTCTTTTCTGGAAGTGGTTAACTCCAAAATGATGCAAATACTATTGTCAGCCCCTTTGACTCTCCCTGCTGACAATCTTATCATTCAGCTAAAATCCCTCTCCCACAAACCCACACTGCCTCTCAAAGAGCCAAGAGTGCTTGTTATCCCCTTCCCAGCTGCCAAAATCCTCCAGCTGCCTTATAATTACCCCTGTAATGTGCTTCTGCATATCCAATACATAGATCTGCAGCACACTAAAAATTTATGGACAACATAAAATAAAGAAACAACAAATTAAGGAGCACAAGGGGTGCTGGAGCAACGACATTGTTAATTTTTCTTTTTATTTCACTGATAACAGCTATTTTTGATCCAAAACTGCTGTACAATAAAGCTGAATGTCAGGGATTCATTGCTTAAGGTCAGGAGAGACCATTATGATCATCAAGTGTAAGCGATTGCATAAGAGATCCAGGGTACCACCCCAGTCATTTCTGAGGCTTGCCTGCAACTTCTTTCAGATTCACAGATGCATCTGTTAGAATGTCACCTAGTCTTGGCATAAAGACTGAAAGGTCTAGAGAGTTAACTAGGATGTTAGAAAAGCTTTTTTGGGGTTTTTTTTTTTGTTAGTTACCCTCATATAACATTTAGACCCTCTTTTTCTCCTCTGCATCTGTTTTGCCTCTGCTTCTAGCCACTGGATTGTACATTTTCCCTAAATGGAAGTCCCCATTCAGAAATCTCTTTCCTACTGCAGCACTGTTATCAAGTTGCCTTATAATTTCTGAATTATGTGAAGTAGATCACTCTGTAGTCTCCCATCACAAGGAGTGCTTAGTGGCCCTTGTACATTCTCACACATTCCCTCTACGTGCTTTCGTTTTAGCCAAGCTCACCTTGTAGTGTAAGGGTTTTTGCATGAAGCCCTGTTCTCCCTCAAAAGTCATCAGAGTAGACAGTCCATGTCCTTGGTACTTGACTGCTCTTGGCAATGGTGTGCTCTCATTTCTAAAAGGAAAATAAATGTCCATGTCACTCAGAGGTCTTGACTACTCTCTAATCATTTTTCCCCAGCTCTTCTGGCGGGTGGATCAGGGTGGTTGGGTGAATGGGGACAGCATCTTGCTGGCAGGAGATGCAAGAAGGCGGTTTGCATGTGCAGGTCACAGCTCCTGCTTGCCTCCAGCTATTGCTAATAGGCAGTGTGAGCCTTGCACTCCTTCGTGCCCTTCTCCCTGCCAGCATGCACGGCCACCTGCCTGCCTGAATCATGCTGGCTTTTGCCAGTTGCTCAAAACATTTCCCCTTCCACATCACTGTACAAAAGCAGGCTGAATGCATGCAGCTTCTAGTATATCTGGCAACACATCAGGAGCAGGCTCTTTGCACACACCTATTTATTTTTGGCCCATCTGATCCTAGTGCCATGCACAGTATGGAATGGGTTAAGAAATGTGCAAAGATGGTAATTAACTGCAGAACAGAAAGCCAAACCAACAACTGGAGCATGGCTCTAGGGGCTGGATGTCAGGTTGGTGAGGCATCTGAGAGGGGTTTCCATTTGCCAGGCCTGTTCACCCAACCCTACTTGTAATGCCATCTGGTTTCCAGGGGTATGTTATCAAACCTGAAAATGCAGAATGAGCCCCATGGATATAGTGGGAAATGAGCCTCCATCCTTAGAGTTCCATGGATAAACACCAAGCAGCAGGTAAGTATTGCTGATTCAGCAACCCTTTCTGGGTTGTGCTCATTCTGCTACAGGACATCATTAGAAGAGGCTGAGATATTTTGTTTTCATAGCTTTTTAACCTTTTCCTTCCCAAAACAGTGTTTGTATTTATTTTGGCACCTTGAATGTTTTGAAGAGAGGATCAATTTGAATTTGCTTAAGCATTTTTCCCCCTTAATCCCATTAAGTCAGTCTCTAATTCTTTCCAGGGCTCCCTTCTGTGGAACTATTTCCTCTTGGAATCATTTACTTTCTGTGGATTGGGGGAATTAATGAGGCAGATGCTGCTTTCATTCTCATCACTGTAAGCCCAAAACAACTTCAGCAGTTTGCTGGCACAGATCCAGATTTTACTGGTGTAAATGAGGTCAGAATTTGGCTCACTTTGCTTACTTTTGCTAAGAGATAAGGAGGTTACTGAAAACAAGAAGTCTTGTGCAGGTTGGGAAAGTCCAGTTGGAAGTGGGTGAAGTTCATAATTTCACTGAAAGTCTGAGTTTCTGCATTTCCCCACTGAGAGGCTGTGCTGAGCACCACAGATATTCAGCAACACAGAGCACTGATAAGCAGCCACTCAGGGAAATAAGGACAAAGACTTTCAGGAATGTCGGACTTGTCTACTGGAGCAAATTGCAATGGCACAAACCTGAGTCACGCTGATGCAGAATTGAAAGTTAAGAAATATAGAGAAAGATCAACTGGCTGTGTCAGTCAGTCTTCAGGGGTCTCACAGGGAAGGAGGAAGCAAACAGAAAAGCTGAGATATGTCCAAATGGCTCAGGGCTGACATCAAAGGTCAGCGCGTACTATGGTGGATAAAATCGAGAAAGACGTAAAAGAAAGGTAACTAGCACAGGATAGGAAGGCGAGCAGGGAAGGATTCTGGCTATGGATTGGTGGTCAGAGGAAGGCTGAGGAAAGCATCAGTCTGATGGCTTTGCAGCAGTACCCCACACAGGGGTCAGCCCAGGCTGGGACCCTCTGTGAACCCTCAGGAGCAGCACGTGGGAGCGGGGCTCCTCGCAGAGCAGCATCCTGCCTGGCTGCAGAAAGGGCAAACAAGAGGAGTGAGGCAGCTACGGCCAGTCAGCTCTATTTCGGTTCCTGGAAATGCACTGGAACAAATAATTAAACAAATTAATCATCAGCACCTAGGAAACAACCAGGAGAAGAGGAACAGCCAGTGCTAATTTGCCAGGAGCAAATCATGTCAAATCAGCCTAATTTAATCCTGCAACAGGTCTTGGGGATAGAGACAAAGCAGGATACTTCTTGTATCTTGATTTTGGTACATCTCTGGTACCATCTCATTTCATGTTACAAGAGGTATATTTAAGGAAACGTGCCCTAGAGAAATTACCTTAAGTAAGGAGTGCAAAACAGGTTGGAAAAACATGCGCAGAAAGAAAGTGTCTTTGTAAAAATACAAGAAAGGGGTTGAGTAGGGTTCAACAGAGGTCCAGCCACTGGATTATGAGATAGTGGGCATCCTTATCAGATATGCAGATGACATGAAACTTAGAGGATCTGCAAAGACCTGAAAGAAGATTAGAATCAGAAATCATCCTGGCATGTTAGAGAAAAGGTCTGAAAAAAAGGATGTAATTCAATAAGGAGAGAAGCAAAGTTGTGCACAGAGGTAGGTATAGTCAGCTGCACAGGGACAAAATGAGAGACAGATGATTAGGCAGGTGTGGAGCAGTGCAGCAATGCAGGAACCTGAAATGAATAAAAAGTGCCATTTGTCATACACAAGGCAGTCACCGTATCAGTGCACTCGGAGAAAAGCTCTGCCTGTAAAATACACGGCTGTGCCCTCTGTTTTACCCAGTGCTGCTACAATCCTTGTTCAGTTCAGGAAAGTCTGGAAGGAAGTGGGATGAGAGGTCTAGAAAAGAGGAATTGGGAAGAAACACTTACTCAAAGGGATTGTTTACTCCAGAAAGAAGGAAACCAGAGGAGACACAATGCTATCTCCAGAGAAGGAGGGGATAAACGTCCTCCAGACAGTTCTCTGTATCCACTGTGAGTGTGGTAAGAAACAACGTGCCTGGATTGCAGCGAGAGAGGTTAAAGTTAGATGCTTGGCAAAAGGGAAGGCTAACCAACACTAAACCCACCTGCCTGGCAAGGATATAAAACCTCTATCCTTGCCAGTGTTTAAAAGCAGGCTGGAAACTTCTGGAATATTTTTGAAATCATCCTCTTGAGGTCCTTTCTAGCCATGTTTTTCTCCAATTTTCTGATGAATGGTGTTAAATGAATATAAATTACCTCACACGGGGACACTGACGTTCAGGCTCGGTGATGAATAGTGATCAGCAACAAAACTGTCAGCTTGTGGGGAGGCATCCAGTAGGGTTATTACTAGAAACTGGTGTTAACTCCAGTTTTATTTACCATCTTCATTAATGATCTAGAAAAAGCATTAGACAGCATGTTTATTAAAACTGCAACTGATACTACAGTGGGGAGGAGATGCAATCACCAGCCAGAGGTGGAAAATAACACAAAAGGACAAAAAGATATGTGACAGGGGGAGAAAATGACCTAGCTTAAAGGACACACAGAATAATACATCTAGGAAAGAAGTAGTCCAAAATTAAGACACTCTGTGGGAGAAGGAGACCCAAATGCAATGAAACACTCTGCAGGATTAGCATACAGGAAATTGAACAGGAGTTTACAATTTGTCATGTCAACAGAAAAAGTCTCAGTGTGGCTTTGGGCTGCATGACATACCCCAGGGCAGAGAGATAAGCAACCGTCTGATCGCTGTTGTGCAAGCTTTCTTTCTGGCTGCCTCCTGACCAGCATGGCTGCCAGGCTGGAGGAGGAGCTGGGAAAACCAGCAAAAATAATTGAAAGCTGAGAAGACTGACTTGTGGAGAGAGAATTATATGGGTACTCTGTGGCAAAGCAACACCAGGTTCATGCTTCTAAGATGTAGATAAGTATGTCAGGAAAGGTGCCCTTTTTACCAGGCATAATTATGACAGGAAAACTGGGCATTGTATCGATATGAGATATGTTATACTAGCATTGCACGTTTTGGTTGACCACAAAGCAGAGTGATACAATAGCCCCCTGGGGCTCGTCCAGCGCTGGCTGCCAGGGTCCAGGCTAGCACCAAGCTGTGCGAGAGCTGAGGCATCACCCCAGCACCTGCCCCGGGAGGCAGGACCTGCAGAGGAGACTCCTGGGAAGGGCTGTTGCTGCCAGGCGATTGCAAAGAAAAGGATAACATGTCCACTTTGTGTGACCAGAGCCACACTGACATTCATTGATAACAGAGTTGCATAAGCAAATCAACACGATGAGACATGTCGATTGGAGGGGGAGAAATCTGTGCTGCTCAGGGGGACAAATCAATAGAGAAAGAGATGCTATTTTCAGGCTTCATGAGAGGCATTACTAACAGAAAGAAAGCACAGGTATAAAACTGTACTTGACAGAGTCCTTTAGACAGAAGATAAAGGTAAAGGCTTTTCTAACTTGTGATTTTGAGCCTTTTCACTCTTTGTCCAGCTGGCTTTTGAGATGGAGGTCTAAGAGTGCAATGGTGTGTTTGTCCCAGCTGATACTGGAGCGCACAGGCTTTGAACAATAAGGCTTTGTTCTTTTGCCAAATACAGCAATGCCTCTGCTGTTGCTTGGAGAAAAAAAGGAACAAACACATTAGGAAGTCACTGAAAATGAAATGATGGCTCACTTCAAGGCGTTCAGTAGCACACTGCAGAGATGAATGAGTTCTGCATGGCGTGTGAGACCATGAGGAGGAGAGATCTTCAGAAAGACACCCCTTAGTTCCCACCACACTTGCAATATGGCAGAGGAGATGACCTTCAGATACATCCCCAGGATCAACAGGACCCTGAAAAGCTTTGCAAGGAGAACCCTGTGGCCCACAGCTTTTGCAGAGACTGTGGGCATTGCCAGCAGAGCGTTGTGTGAGGGTGCACCTTGCCTTTGAGGAGCAGTCACCACAGAGCAAATCTGGTAGCTCTTTCCAGCAGAGGACTTGAAACGAGACTCCACAGCGTGGCTGACAGGCCAACGCTGCCAGCTGCAGGACCACAGCAAGGTGCAGGGCCACCAAAGCCCGTGGCTTGCCAAGGGCAAGGCAGCTCAGCTCCTGTCTCACAGCCCAGTGCCACCAGCAACAGGGACAGAGCAGGCGGGAAACGAATTCACAAAAAAACTCAAGGGGAAAATAGGAAGGTGGAACAAGCACAGCAGTCCAGAAGAATAAATTTACTGAACATACATCCTTGATTTTAATGGGGCCTCTAATAGCAGGGTGGGCCCAGCAGAGTTGGTTATCTTCCAGAAAATGCTCCCAGAAAATGTGGGACTCTGGCAAAGCCATTCCTTTCACTTGCTTGACAATGGGAACCGAGGGACCCCCAGTACAAACACAACCAACATAAAGCCAAGCAGATGTTACCTTGAACTTGTCCTCAGCTCATGAGGGAGAAATAAGTGATATGAAACCACTGAAGCAGCCCAGGTGGGAAAGATTACTTCACTGGGGTACGAGCTCTTATTGGAGTTAGGGGAAAGAGCTGATAGTTGTGTGTTATATGCTGGGACCAATTACACTGAAAAATGCAGAATACAGCAAAGGGGAGGTTTTGGGAGTGAGAAGAGATTAAAACTACATGGCTGTGTTAAAGCCCAGAAAAGAAGAGAGAGAGGCAGAGAGATGAAATGAAAACAAAAATAAAGTTGTGCAGGTTGTCTAATACAGGGTCCAGAAAAGTTTCACATGAGCTCATCCAAATGCATCTCAGGCCAGGCCAGGCATCTCAAGCCAGTAAATGCACAGCAGTCACCCTGTGCCTGTGCTTACAAGTGCTGGGAACAGCAAGAACAAAGGGTGGGCTCTTCAGCTCTCTAACTCTCCTCCTTATTTTGCAGAATTGCCACATGCTGAAATAGCAAATGATGTATGAAATGAAAAATCACTCCCCAACCAATGCATACAGATGATGCAGAGAGTATTTGGCCATTACTTCCTTGCAGTAATATTTATCTGCATTAATGCCTCATTCAGAGGTAGCTGGAAATACCCAGAATGTGACAGTAAGGGGATCGGAAGAGAGATCAGGGAGAGAGGCAAAGCAGCAAGGCAGGCACTTAAGGAGGCAGATATAAAGCCTTTCCCGAATAAATCACCAGCTCAGTTCTGACCCAGGTTATTAGCAACCACAAGGCAATATTCTAGGTCCCAATGCTAACCAGTTATCTGTAAAGAGCAAATTCATTTCGTGGACTCCAGAGGAATCATTGCCATTTGGAGATGCCTTCAAGACCAGCGAGGAATATGTTGGTGGGCCCAGGCCAGCAACTGGTAGGGAGGTGTTTTCCTGGTGAGAGAAGGAAAACACCTCCCTACCCTCCCCAGCTGGCATGCCATGGGGTGTGGGAGCAAGCCCAGCCATGAATGGGGACAGAAGCAGCGGGGTTGTCCCTGTGACAGCCCCAAGCAGAGGCACATCGCCAGGGCTTGCACCAAGGGGAACCATGGGCAGCCCCAGCTCTCTAGTTTGTAATCTCCATGCACAGGATTGAGTCCCATAAGATGTTGGCCAAGCACAGCATCGGTGTTTAGCAGACAGCATTTAGTGCCACTGACTCACTGATGTTTGCACACAGGATTACACTTGGATATGCCCGCCTGAAACTGGGAGAGAGGAGGTGCACCCAGCTCAATGCCTCTTGCCAGCACCCCTGTCCTTGCACAGGAGTGTCACCCAGCAAGATGGACCCAACAGAAAAAGTCAGTAGAAGAAGCAAAAAATATGCACTCAGTTAAAGACACAGTTGGGCTCAGTGTTGGCAAAAAAAGGCTATGGAAGAACTCAGCACAAATTATAAGGTAAGAGCAAAATACCTTGCACTTTAACAGCTAGAAACCAAGGGATCACAGAATCCTGCAAGATGCATTTGGGATGCTCCTTCTGCCTCCTCTTACTCACATTTTACCTCCCCATCTCCAGAAAAAAAGCAAGTGGAAACTGCCAATAACTACTTTTGTCCTCCTAAAACTTCTTTGGCTTTGACTTAACATTTCAGTCTGGGTCCAACTTGACCTTCAGATAACACGTAGTCAAGAGGAACTGCAAATGGTCATCCAAGGACAGGTTTTGGCTCTCTGCCTAGTGTCTGAAGGCACTTTGTATTGTCTCTGAGTGATAACACATTTACATGACACCAAAATATATTTCAAGATAACACTACAGATGTGATCCACAGAAATTTAGCTATGAAAAAGTGTTGATAGGAAGGTCTGGAAAACTAATCTGTTGGAAGCATTGGCTAGCTTGGTGGGATTCACTAGCATGTAAGTCTGGGATGATGCTGATGAATTTGGAGTTACCCCTCCCACGCTGGTGTTAACCTGAGAGACCTCACTGACCTTCTGGCTACCTCGTGGTCAGTCCCACAGCCTTTTAGGAATTCCTTTGACTATGATTTGGTATGTGCTATTGGTGGACAGGAATATCTGCTATTTAATGAAGAAATTTTACTGTAAGGGAACTTCAAGTAAAGACTCTGCCTTTATGTGTGTTTTCCAAGTCATGCACTTGGGTGACACAATTGTGTGGGATACACATCCAAAACTCACTTGCACGTTTACTCTGATAGCTCTGCAGAAGTACTGTGGACCAGCATGACTGTCCATGAGAGTCAACAGAAACCTCTAGGAGCAAATCCAAACTTTTCACAAAATCAGTGCTGAAAAGAATTCACATCTGATTGGCTAAAATCACCTGGCAAGAATACCTGACTACAAAGGGGCCAAAAAGTCTTAGACTAGATTAATTGGTATCTGTACAGACAGCGTGGTACGCCAAAAATGTGTTTAATTAGCTTGAATCCTCAGCTTTAAGTCACTTATGTAATGTGGAGACTCCTAATCAAGCCTTTTTTGGAAAAAATATCCTTGTAAAACATCTGATTTTTTTCTCTACCAAGATGATGAAAGCCATGGAGACTACTTAGACTCTATCTCCACACCTTTTCCTCAGAAAATCACCAAATGCTTGATTCTGGGAATGTTTTTACATAAACCCAAAAAGAAAATAACTTTCACAGGTTCCATAAGTACTAGAAATTATGAAGTCTCTTCCACACCCAAAATAGGACTTCCAAATTTCACTGGCACTCTGTGAATGGACAGCTTGTTAAAAGAAAATTGCATAATAAAACAGTAGCATTTGATTCAGCCCTCACCCTTCCAAAGGCTGCTAAAATATTCTTAGCTCAATATTTTCCTCAGGTTAATAGGAGATGATTTGGACATAGTTCAGTTGAAAGAGAGCACCACACATAGCCAACCCTTTGACTTGGGGCAGTCTGAACCCTCGGAGGGGGCTGAGCACTGGGGAAGTCCAGAAGTGGGTGCTCACCCTCCTTGCAAAGCAGAGGAAGGGTCTTGCCTGACACCCTCCTGGCTGTCCCTGCCCACTGGCTTGGGAGGCACTTTTGGGATGCGCAAAACCCATACATCAGACACGCGCCAGCAGCATCTGGAGGCAGCACACACACACCATCCTGCTTGCTGTTTGTGTCTGAAATGCCTGGGTTGCTAATAATATACTTCAATGAGGTGTCCAATGGCCACTGGGTGACTAAAAAGTATGAGTGAGAACTTATTTATTTATTTATTCTGCCTCCTGCAGCTCTTTCTCCTAAGTGATATCAACACTCCAGCAGCAAGGAGAAACCAGGAATTTTGGCAGTGTGCAGGGGTGTCTTTACCTAGGAACACAGAGAAACTTTTAATCAGATGGAAAAGTTTTAATGTACCAAGCTGGAGGCAGAGTGTGGATGCTCCTTGGTGCAGGGCACCCACAGCTGGGCAGAACTGTGCCTCTCTCATGCTCTACCCTTGTGTTGCCACTGCTTTTTTGGGAATCATGCCAGCCACTGGGGTGTGGGAGCAGGCAGACCCCTGTAGCCACCACCAGGACTGACTGGACAGACCTTCAGTCTGCAATGGCACTGTAGCCATTCATATTGCATCCCTCCAAAATGCCTTTCTCCACAAATGCCTACCAAAGAGCACTGGGTGGCTTGGGATGTTTACAGGCCATTTCCTGGTTTGCAATTTTTTCCTCCAAGGGCTGAAGTGGTGCGTGAGTGGTGGGCTGGGGCAGCTTCACACCCTGTTGGCCACCTCAGCACAGAGCCCAGGAGCTGTGAAGGTGACACTGGGTGTAGATCATGAACAGGACTTCCAGCATCTGATTCATGCTGCACAATTGCTTTCACTTTGCGTTTCAGTCAGCTTGGACACTGAGGAGAGATGAACAAGAGATTAAGAATCACAGGCTGTCATCACCCTTCTCCTCCCACTGCCATTGTCCTAGTGCAATGCTCCTAAAAAAAGCATCCAGACTACCTTTGGGAGCAGAAGTCTCTCTGCTACTGCCATCAGACCTGTTTCTGTGCTACCTCCTACTATCAGGATTGCACAAAAATCTGCACTGAACACAGGTGGTGGAAAGAAATATTTGCTCTCAACCAGTGCAGCAGCAGATGTCAGTGCATGGACTACATATTGCCCAACTCCCTTCCCCATGCATTCCTCGTTTGGGTGCTGCACGCTCCTTCTTTGCGTCTGACATGTCCTGCAAGGGGCTCCAAATGGAAAAGCCCTGCACAAGACAAATTCCCAGACAGCTGCAGAAAGCCAGAGTCATCATCCTGAGAGACTTTTTAATATGCACAGCACTGCTGGGCAGCACAGTGGATACAAAGTGCCAGCCAGCTCTGCCAACCCTTGTAGCAGCACAAGTGAGGGGCAGCAAACTGTGGCCCGGGGAGGGTGGGCTTCAGCCTGGAAACCCATCTCCTGTGAACCTATGTCTTCTGGCTCCTTGACTCTGAGTGATCGTTGACAACACAGCCCCCTCTTTGTTTTGACGGTCTAAATCCCTATAAACAGAGTGCTTGTTCTTTTTTCTTTAACGTCCTTTGTGGTTTCATGAAAACGCCGGATGCTGCAGAAGCTGAAGCATGAAAGGTTCCTCTCTCTATCCTGTCCTCCGTGTCCAGCAACCACACTAAAAAGAAACCACCAAAGAAAGTGCTTGCAAATACCTGAACCGACAGCCCTGGTGATGGAAAGCTCTCCAGTTATTCATAGCCCAAATCGAGCCCGGGCAGCAGCTGTGCAAGTTTCCGAGCTGGCCCCTGCCAGCACCGATGGAGGCTGACCCAAAGGGCCCTACCTCACCACACACTTTTCTTGCTCATTCCAGCCCTTCACAGCTTGGTGGGGGCGCAGCCATGAGGCAGTGTGGGGGGCCACAGCTGCAGGTACCCCTGTCATTTCCTCCAGGGGAGGAGGAAATCATCATCATCTTCTCAAAAACATTTCCAAGCCAATGCTGCAAGCAGCTCTGTGGGCAAGAGTTAAAGCTTTTCATCGCTGAAACCTTGGGTTCCTGTTTACCAAACATTTGTTCAGTCTTTATGCATTTGAGTGAATGAGGAAATGAACCACAAAGCTGGGCACAAATGCCAAAACCCTGCTTAAGTACATAAATCACCCTCGTGCCACTTTCTGTGTCTCCTTCTGTCTTGAAAAATTCTCCTTAGGAGAATTCTCCTTAGATTTGTTGTTTCTCTTGAGCTCCTGACACTTCCCAGTTCACCATCCAGCCACTGTGAGCACAGCCTCTGCTTTCCTGGAAGCTCCATCACTGCCTTCCCAGAGGCAGAGGCGAGTTGCTAGAAAGCCATGCTCTCTCCTCCCTGCCCAGTGCTCCCACTGCCCGTCCCATGCTATGCACGGCACACACTCCCTGAAGCAGTAAAGGGAGAAAGACCTAAATCCTTTCCAGTCTAAAGGCTGGGCTTACTGCCATCCTGTCCCAGTCCCACACCCTCTAAATGAGCTCCCAGACCTCAAATTCTCTTTAACTGAAGAGGTGATCCTTTCACCATCCTAGACCTGTCTGTTGCACTCAGTTCAACCTCCTTGCTCATCAGTTCCTCCAGCTCCTTACTCTCTCCCTCACCAGGAACAGCCTTTTCAGCCATCTCTTTTTAGTACCTTTGTGGTCAGAGCTGAGCAAACCCCCTGAAACGCAGAAAAAGCTCACAGAGACAGATAACCCCAGATAGGGAAGGGGGAACAGATTGTGCAGTTGGCTATAACAGAGAAGAGAGGCCACTCTGCTCATGCCGCAGCCACCCCCGGCTCAGCTTCTGGATACCATGTGGTGCTGCAAAGCCACAAGGGCACTGGCCTCACTGCAGGCAGGGGGAGTTATCTGGGGGCAGCGTCTCTGTTCCACCTGATACAGCTTCCCCTGAATGTCCAGATGAGGGACAGTCATAAGACAAACAATCCTGGCTATTTTCTCAAGCTGATAGCACACGAGCAGGGAGAAAGAACACAGCTGTTCAGCTTCCAGCAGTTCTCAGCCCCAGGAGGTCAGACCCTCCCTCTCAGGGGGTCAGCAGCCTTTCAGCTGTTTCTGACCACTGTTTCCTCTCCCTCAAACTCCTGTTGCCTCTTTTTTGTCTCTGCACAGCCTTGCCTCCTGAGAAGACTGCTGGTCTATCTCCCAGACAAGCTCAAGGAGCAAAGATTTGAAGTACACCCACCAAGTTAGGAGAAGGGATTTGCTGGGGCAGAGGATCATATCCAAGACAGTGGCAGGTAGGGGAGAGGGATCTTCCAAAGGTTATGACACCCACCACCCACTTCACCTTCCCACCTGCCTCCCTGGGGTGTAGGGGCATTGAAACTCCCTCTGCCTCTAGCACACCTGAGGTTTTCATCCCTCTCTGCTGTGAGTGACTTACTCTCCTGTTGAAATTCAAGCTGGGTTATCTGGTATGCTTTAAAGATTCAGGATGGTGTTTGATGCTCCTTGAATTCATCAGCAGACAGTTATGGTTTGGGTAGACATTTTCATTCTTTATTTTCTGCTTTCTCACCCCACAGAGTACTTTGCAAGTTACACCTTCATCTTGCTTAGGAAATGAAGATGCCCAGGTGTCTTGGGGTGACTTTATGATGTGTATCCCCTATCATCGCTCTATGCCCGGATATGATTCCTGTGCCTTTCTGTGCCTTTAAACTGAACCCAAGAGAGGGGAGAGAAAGAAAAAGGCCAGACGAACTTTTTCAAGGCAGTCTGTGCTTCAAGGTCACCACTCCTCTGCGTCTCTCTGCTGTGGGGAGAAGTGTGAAGGAAGCACCCTTCCTGGGTTTTTTTTCCCAGCCAGTTTTTTTTCGGCTCCGTTTCTTCAGGGAGAGACGGAGAGTTAAACCTTGTTTTTTTCTGGGACTTTGGGTTCTTTCTTTCTTCTCTTCTGGACTTGTTCAGAACATCAGAACATCACCAGGGGACCTTCCACCGGCCTGGAGGGGGCCCCCCCCACGCCGACCCAGCCCCGAGGAGAAGAGAGACCACACTCACAGAAGGACTCTCAAATCTTTCAGGTTTTCTCTCCACAGCGAGAGATTTCATTATTATCCTTTTCCTGTGTGTTTGTTAAATAAATAGTTTTTATTTTCTCTTTCACATTCCTCCGAGGAATATTTCTTTCCCGAACCCGGTGGGGGAGGAGCGGCTATAACCTGCCTTCCTTTGAGGAGACGTTCCTTTTGGACGTTCCCCTGAATTTGGCCCAAACTGGCACACCAGGACAACTCCACACCATGCTGTTTGCCTAGAAAACCCCAGAGGCTACTCCTGTCTCTCCTTATCATACTGTGTGGTTGTCCTTGGCCCAGGTAGGACTTCTTATCAGGCTTAGCAGAGTAATGCTGTGGTTGCTCACATAGGAGCTCCAGGCCCCCACCTCTGCAAGCACTTATCCACCCAGGCTGAAGTCTTTCAGGCCAGTGGTGTGGCTGTGCCCTCCCCAGTCATCGGGAAGAGTCACTAAAAGGTACTTGATCTGCATGATTCTATGTACACCACTTTGATCATAGGCTACACTACTGAAATCCAGAAGGATTTGGTCCAAAGCATTAAGTGAGCCTCTTGCCTCATGCGTGAATAAATACAGTAAAGAGGATGAGATGGTTTGCTGATGAGCACAGCTTGCAAGATCTGTGTCCTTGAGCTTTGCACACAAATGTTCCCTTCCATAACTATTTCTTGCTTATTTTCTTAATCAATGTCAAGACTAGGATTAGTTTATGCCCTGCCTCAGAGCAGGATTCTTGCACTTCAAGTGTGTGCTGTGTCCTGCTGGTCACCAGAGAACAAGAGCGCTTTGCAGCCCTAACTAGCAAATAACAATGATATTTTTCAATAGGGAGCATATTTAAATGCAGTAACCACCCGCAGAGAGAAGCAATACGTGCTACATCCTCCCTTTCCAGCACTGGGAGAGAAAAACAGTTGTAACAATTGATGCACAGAAGTGACAACCCACTCATTGCTCACCAAGTCTGGCTTTGTGGGAAGGATCCCTCACAAGGCAGCTGGCTTGGCTCCACTCTTGATTGCTTGAGCTGGAATACGACCAAGGCCCAGCATAGCAGCCCAAACCATCTTCCCCAGGCATGATCAGAGGCATATGCTAATATTAAAAACAATCAGGGCTGTCCACGTTCACTTCTAAGAGCTCCACTTCACTTTGAGCCTGCCACTGCCATAGGTGCAGAGCCTCCAGCTCTGGATGAGTGGTACTTGGTGGCAGTAAGTGCTACACCAGGGGCTCTGTAGCTGTAATTTCCCCAGCCCTGCCCACAGGTATAAATGTAAAAAACAAAAGCTGCACAGCTGACACAACTAGAATGCATCTCAGTTCACACTGAATATTCATTCCCCAGCTTTTGCAGAAGGCCTTTAAAACACAAGTGCTTGCCAGAACAGTCCCTGCCTCCTGTGATATTTCACTTTAGAAGAGCCTGCCCTGTAGAAGATTAAGTAACTTCATGAAGTATATAACTAACAGGTCACTTGGCTAAGTAGACCAAACCTGCTGTCCTATAGTCTCCTTCACATTTTCATTAAATCTAAAATCAGTTAATATTATGTAATATAAATGCAGTGGTTTCAGAGACTCTAAGCTGAATGAGAATTTTGAATTAAGAGTACAGAACAACCTGAGACTGTCTTTGCAAAAAAGCCAGAACTGGAGCACCCAAGGGCTCCGTCTGGCCTCATAGAGGCATGGCATTTCCATGAAATGGCTGTGAGCTGAATAAGTACTCTGGGTATTAATATTCAAAGCGGGGCATCACATATGGCTTATGAAACACCTCTTTATGTGGATTAAAGACCTGTTCTCAAGGTAGTGAGCTTCTCACTCCAGCTGGAGCCACTAGGCTCCAAATTCATTACCATAGCACACTTACTGGATAAAAAAAAATTGGAAGGCTTCCCTTTCTATTAGCCTTCCTCTCTAACTATTAAGATTCAGCCTCATACCTGACTTGACTAATGATGAGTCCCGAGAGAGTGAACCCAGACTTCAGAGCAGCACAGTGACTTTGAGTAACCTCTGGCTCAAGGTGAGACGCTCACATGGGATTAGTCCAAGTCGCAACCAGGTGGAAATATTAATGGCCATCATTACAGGAGCCATGGAGGGGTTTTTCTCAACCAGTGAGGACAGCAGCTTCTTTCCAAGAACCATATCAGCTGACCTGGTTTGTACTCTTTGCTCCTGTTTACCCACACAGGCTGCTGCATGATCCCCAGGCACATTCTACTGACCAGGACAACATGCTACCATCCCACTGGCATTGTTAGAACTCAAATGGGACTGTGGACATTATGGACCTAATTACACTTAGACAAAGACCTTAATGCAGGACAATGAAACCCTCTGTGGATGCTTGCTATGTTTTTGAATGGAAGTCAGATTTTTGTTTCTGGTTGAATAGATGTTGTTATATATATATATATATAGATGTTGTTTTATATACATATATATATAGCATACACATGTGCACAAGTTTGATTTGGTAACAGTTTTCTTGCAGCAAAGCATCATCTCACACTGCAATTCAAGTCTTTCTGCCCATGTTCTGCTACCGAAAAGCGAACACCTCCTGGACAAGGAGAGCAGATTTGTCACTGTGGTATCACTTGGTTTGCAAGAAGTGACACAGAGCACCTGTTGGGTTTATTTGCCCAGCATGTGGATCCTCCAGTTGCTAGCTGTGCTCAGTGCTCCAGAAGAAAAGCACAGGTTTGGGTCTGTTCCAGTGTATCTGTCCCTATTTTCAGAAAACATTTCCCTAAGTAGGCCAAAAATGTCTCTTAAATCTTGAGCTTTAAAGGATACATTTGTAAGTCAACAAATACACGAGCAGGGTGACCAGCTGTTCTACTTTTGGAGGCACTGTCCTAGTTCTCAGAAGCCAATCTGCACTGCACCTCCCATAGAGGAGAGAGGCCAAGTGTCCTACTTTCTTGGTGGCCTATTTGTCCTGCCATGAGAAAGTAAGGTGGGTGACTGCACACATGAGAACAGAAGAAATCCTCCCCTCTGTATGCCCACACAGAAAGCCAACAGAGATGCAAAACGTCCAGACCACTTCCAGGCTATGTCTCAAAGTCCTGCTGTTTCAGCTCAGACTCTTGTCTTGCAGCAATGTCAAGGTGCAGCAGATGATATTAAAAACCAGTTTCCCTGTCCTCTAATGTCACTTTCACTCTGAAGTCTCACCTCGTTAACACATGCAGTTCACTGCTCTGTCTCAGCTAGTGAGAGCATATTATCACTTAGCTCTGATTCAGCAAGACACCTACTTTACACATTGCCTGTGCCTGTTCAGTAGGGCAGCAAGGGACACTCTTGAAGCTCCTTTTAACTCTCTTAGGCATGCATTTACACTTAAACATGGATGTAAGTGCTTGGCTAGATTAATACCATGATGAAACAACATCAGAGGGCTAAGCTTTGAACTGAAAATAATTTTTAATCATAAACTACAAGAAAAAATAATCTTAAAATACAATTTTTTTTTCTGGAAATGCTTAACAAGCACAGAAGTAATATTCTGAGTAAGTATCCTGCTCCTCAGCAGTGCTGGTAGCAGGCTGCTGTGAAAATCCAGGCTTCAGCAAGGTAGTGGATGAATACAGCAACTTTCTGCAATAGTCTCTACTGAGCTTTAGCCAAACAATGTGCACTGAATCCCTAAATTAGAGAGAAAAGAGGTAAAATTAGAGAGCGAGGGTGAAATTAGAGAGCATCCCTAAATTAGAACCACCACCCACTTTTTCTCCTGCAGCATTTACTGTCAGTCTCAATCATCTTCTGCTCCTCAGTAAGGCAACCTGGGTAAGAGGCATGGAGGAGCTTCATGTTTGCTTAAAAAACTTGAACACCAGATCCGCTCTGTCAGTCGTGTAGGCAGCAAGAGGTGGAGAGGGGGTGAGACCATCCGTGCGCTTCATCCTTCAAACATCTACAGCTGTTGACAAAAGCTGTATTCATGAGTAAAGACAGAACTTGGGCTTCTCAGGCTGTATTCAGCCTCCCAGAACTAGTTGTCTCTGCTAGCAGGGTTTCACATGCACACAAGTCCCTCTTTCTCTGGGTATCCATCTCATACGGGCCTTTTTAAAATCTTCTCCAGTTCAAATCCTATATGGCAGAGTTGCCTGATCTTTTGTGGGTTACATCTCAGTAGAGAGAGAAAGCTAACCTGGCAGATCAGATCTGCTGTTTCACACCCTCGGTTTCACACCTCTCCATTCACAAGCTGCTTTGCATTTCTCTTTACTCTGCAGTTTCAAACTTCGTAAACTTTGATCAGAAGTTTGATCATAGGGTGGCTGGGATTTGGGGACAGAAACAAGAATCTCCCCTCTCTCTTCAAAGCATCTACCCATCAATATCAGTGACTGTTTTTATAGAAAAAGGGTAACACACTTTCAGAGAAGATATAGCGCCTTCAATGTTTTGACATTTTGGTTTTAGTTAAAGCATAATCAAACTTCTCAAAAATAAGGGATTTGAAAACACTTCCTCACTGCTTACAATCTGGGAGAGAAAAATCCAACAACATTCCTGCATTTGCTTCTGAAAATAGATGTCACTTGTCCTTCACTTTCTGTACAAACAATAACAGTGGGCTTATCCATCTCGTTATTGTAGCCATGAATAGCTGAGAATGGAAAAATCAGCATCTGAAACTGGGTGAGCTTCTGACGCTCCCTCCATATGACAGCTTTAACAAGACTCCCACCCCTAGTGAGTCACTAACTCTCCCTACAAACCCCGTCTGGGATGGGAAGCATGAGCATGCATTCTGCTCAGAGCTCTCTGGCAGAGAGAAGTTTTCACCTGAGGTTGTGTGACACTGCCTCTGACTCTGCCACATCCCATCTGCTGTCTGCAGCACATCTGCAGGTTCCCCAAAGCATCTGCTGGGACTCCTGCTAAAATGCCTTTGCATTTCCTGGCAACTTGGGATTTCCTCAAACGCAAAGGACACTTGAAAAGGAGCGAGTGATCACCATTTAGCACTGTTGGAGGGGCAGGAAGACTGTGACAAAGGTCAGTTAGTCCAATTCTTGTCAGAGTCCCCTGGCTCTGTGGGAATAGTGCAGTTAATGCACTTTTATGATTAAGCAGTAGTCATTAACCAAAAGACACATTCAGTGGCTTAGAGTGGGAGACTTTCAGAGCCCTGGATCATATGGTAAGAAAAAAGGATCCCCAGAAATTCAGATTTTGCAGCAAAACGTCGTCTTTTGTGAAAAAGACTCTTGATATCATCAGGGAAAGAAGGTCACACCCCCCATACCTTCTTTGATTGTCAGCTGATGCAGGAATGCTATGTGCTTCCCAAGGTGAGGTGCCACCAAGTGTGGGTGACAGGCAGGCGGGGAGGGATGTGGTGGAGCCAAGCTCTTGGTGGCAGGGCCCCTGGGGCAGACAAGAGATAGGGCCCTCGCCCAGCCCAGCCTCGGCAGGCGGCACCGAGAGCGGCAGAGACTGGCTCTGCCTGCCCTCATGCTGTCAGGATGAACCCCGCAGAGCACAGCTATTATTTGCTTTAAAGAATGCATTTTTGGCACCCAGTGTACAATATGTTGCTGTTGCCCTCGTGACAACTCCATAATCTCTTCTTTCGCTTCCAGTGTTATTGTCCCAGTTTCCAAGGAGCAGACAGAAAGGATTTACTCTTCTGGAGTGGGATAATTCCTCATCAGGAAAGAAATGAGCAGAAACAGACTCGGGAAATTCTTCACTTGTCTATTTTTATTTGCAGTGGAGTTCCTGTTATTACCTTGAACAAAAATAGCACAACAGCAAGGCTGCAGCCCGGTTTCCTTTGCCTTTCTGCAAGAGTCCATCAACACCAGCCCTCGGCCACAGCCCCCAGCCACAGCCTCCTCCCACCGCCTCTCCCCTTAGTCACCACCAGTCCCAAGGACAGGCACCAGCAGTAGCCCCACAACTCCCATGCCTGCCTGGTGTCTCATCACTCTGAGCAGGCTTGGCTGAAACAGGACTTACAGCTCCCAGCAAATCCTGTCTGCAGCTCAGGGTCCCGAGACAGCCTGGTAGCAGCTGGCATCGGTGCTGGCAGCAGTGAGAAGATCCCAAGAGTACACGCTGCTCCTGCAGTTTCCCCTCCAGGGTGTTACGAGTTAAACCACATGGGTTTAATATTCACTGGCAGAAGCAAACGGGCGGTGATACCCTCGTCAAAAAGTAACACAGTACTAAAGTACTGCTGAAAAACGACACCAAGAGAGGCAGAAAAGTGGCACTACCTGCATGGGTAACAGCCTTCGTGTTGAGAAGATTCTGGCAAGGTTGCACAACACCCGCAGTGATGCGAAGGGAGAGAAAGTAACAGCACCTCAGTTATCAACAGACACCATCTTTTGTATCAGGCAAAATCACAGGCTGTGTTTAGATCCTTCTTCTTTAAAAAACAGTTGGAAGTTTTCACAGCAAACTTGAGTTTTGGACATCCTTTTCAAATCCATCATGTTTTATCTTCAGAAAAAAAGGCAAGATTTGCCTTTTACAAAGCCAAGGAGCTGCCAGCTGCTTCTCACTTCCTCCCCAGCAAAGGTGTACACATAGGACAAAATTTTCAAAGTACCTCCAGGGATTAAGCACCCATCTCCCCATCTCCTGTTGACCATCAATAGGACAAATGCACCCAACTCCCTTAAGCTCTTCTGGAAATCTCATCCTTTGATGTAATTTCAAAGGCTTCAAAGCTAAGGTTTCTCTCTCTGAGGCAGGGGGAGAAGGAGGAGTGTGGAAGCGTTAAAGCAATTCATCTTAAAGCCCTTTCCATAGTTCTGCCAGGGTGCAGAGCATCACCAGGGATATCACATGGGATAGCTCAAGGTGGAAACTTTCCCTGGCTGACCCTGCAGCTGGGATGCCCATGACTTCCCTCTCCTAGGTGATGGAGCCAGCGCCTTTGCCTGGGGTTTGAAGGGCCTGCAGCAAGGGAGTGACATCTCATACCCACAGAGACCAAAGAGCTCAACAGCCTGATTGCCCACATCACTCATGCTCATCCTGCCTTATGGCCAGGCCATGGAGGTACAAGCAGCCTTGCTCGTGGTAGGAGGCAGGACCTGCTTCACCTGGCTTTGCTTCAAGCACAAGCCCTTTCTTCCCTGCACATCTCCCCACCTTTCCCACATCTGTTTTCCTTGACACCAACCGGAAAATCCTCTTTGAAACATTTTGGCGTCTCAGACAGGAAGTTGCTGCTACAAGCTTCATGAAAATATGCAGCTGGACAGGGTCTCTACAAATCCTCCTCCTTCAAAGGGAAAGAATTATTACACATTACTGAGCATCAGAGAATTCAGTCTTCAGCTTATGGCCTGCTCTTATATGGAATTGCTGGGTTTGCATGCAACTCTATGCAATGCAAACTGTAAAGTTTTTTCCTATGATTATGGTATTCATAGCACTGCTGCTCTGAGTAGGTTCTCCAAGTGCTCGTTTTCTTCAGTACTATGACAGTTCAGTCAGTCAGCCCTCAGCACCGTGAGAACCATATAAATCCAAAGAAAAAACCCAACAGTCTTAAATGGTTCCACTACTCATTGAAACAGACTAGGAAACCAAAATGAAAAGTTGTGTATTGTGATTTGCCCAGGGAGGGGAGAGACAGAGGGTTGGGGGGTTCCCTTGTCAATTTGTGATAGGCTGAACCAGAATATCACCACATTCTCTCCTTTTCTCTCATTAGAAATACTCCCCAGTTGTTATTTGCTTTAATTTGGACAGCAGATCAGTTCCCCTGTCATACACAGTGCTTCATCCATGCCAAGCTGGGAGGCTGGCCCCAAAAAGGAGAGCCCTGTTCAGGACAGGTGGTGGCTGCAGCCACCTGGAGTTCATCCTCCAACCTCCCATCCCACGCCTCGCAGTGATGCCATTTTCACAAAGTGCAAAGTAGGTGCCTATTTCTGTTTCCATTGCAGTATTGCCACCAGCCACGATAAGGATGATTTATTTTGGTTACAATACCCAGGCACTCCAGTCAAACAGGCAGGCCCCCTGCGTGCCAGATACAGGGCAAAACAAGACACGTTGAAGGTCACCTCCTCCCCAGTGAACTTGCCGTCTGGGAGAGAGCCTGTGCGAATACCTTAGCAATGTAAATACCATCCTACGGCTCACTAATGACCTCAATGAATCAAGAGGAGGCCCTTGTTTACCTTATGAAAACTTCCCAAAATAGCACGGCAAACAGAAACATTGCCTATCCCTCCGGGGTCCATAAGTGCTTTGCCGTCCCCGTTGGTCCCACCTCTGGAGAGGGACAGCAAGGAGAAGCCCCTGGAGGTAGCTTTGCCCTGATGCTGCCACTGCAAGGGTGCTGTATGGAGCTCCTGCTGCTCCACCCTTCCTCCACCAGCAACACAGCTTTCACACTTCCCCAGGATCAAGAGAGGGAAGCAAAAAGCCTGTGCAAGGAAACAGGGATTAGCCAGCGCTGCTGCTTGCTTCACTGTGCTTTGCTGGCCTCCACACAGAACATCCACCAGAGGTGTCACAGCTCCCACCGCCCCGTGGCAGAGATGCCACGAATCCCCCGCGGGCAGGGATGTGTGCTTCCCTTAGCTGCTGCAGGCTGCTGCCCTGCAGCTGTGGTTTACAAGATGCCTGCTGAGCCTAGAAATCACGCTGAAGCCACTGGAAGGGCTCACATCACCTGATAGGGCTCGTGCATTCGGGAGCGAGCGGAGCAGCAGGGGAAGGGAGTGAGGGGCTAAGGGAGATGAATGGGTATATTGTTTCTGCTTCCCTGCCTGCAGTTTTATTAAGTGCAGCATCTTTCATAAGATACTAGAGCTGGTTGACATTTTTCAACCAACACTTAAAAAAACCCAAAAATCAGCCAGAAGTTGCTTTCAGAAAATCTTCTGATTCGAATAAAAAGATGCCAACTTGATATCTTTTTTTTTCTGTTTTCACAGAAAAAGTGGGGTGGGGTTTTTTACTTTTGGGGTTTTTTTACTCTTTATTCCTCTTCATTCCTTCAGCTCAAAAAAAACCCCAAAACTGGGAGAGTAAATCTATCATAGGGCAGTAGGTTCTGGATTAATGTTGACAATCATTCAATAATACTTTACTCAGCAGGATTTTTTGTGAAGATCCTGAGCTACTTTCAAACTCTTCAAGTACCACTGAAAAAAGACAAGTCTCAATTCTTAGAGAACTCTATAATCAAACCAGGGATCTGGACCCAAAGGTTGTCAAAGCCTGGGTAGGGTTAATTTGGGTCTTCCTCTAGCACCAGCTGTACTCAATGCTGACATGGACAGGGCTCAGCCAGGCAGGAGGGGAACACACCCCAAGCCACAGCCAGCGGGAGGGGGGCAAGGCAGCAGCTCCAGGCTGGGGTGACACAGGGACCCTTGAGAAGAGGTGGTGGCAGAGGAAAGGTGCCTCTGGCAGCAGAGGCAGCGAGGGATGCCAAGTGAGGAGTGGATCTGAGTGTGGGGAGAAAGCGGCCAGTGCTGTAGCTGCACGCTGCTGCAGGCCAGCCCCCTGTGGGTCGGTCCAGTGGCGCTGTTGGACCCTGGCCCCTGGCTCACGGTGGGACCGGCAACACCAGCACGAGTCAGGGGGACCTGCAGGCAATGCACAGGCCAGCAAGAGCATGAAAGGCATGGCTGAAAACCCGGCCATGGTAGCACTGAGTCAGTACCACTCCCTTCCCTAAATCCTTGCTTAGGCAGCTGTTCCCAGGGCTGCAAAAACAAAAGGCATGAGATGAGAAGGAGGCCCAGGAAAATATAAGCTACAGCTACAGAGTGTGACTATCATAAACAGCTAATTTAAAGAGCTTAACACAAGTCTTCTTGTGGGCATCATAATGGCACGCTGGCTGCATCCATTATGTATGGAAACAGAAATTTGCTGATTCAGCTGTGAGGGCTTTTGAAGTGATGGCAGCTGAATTTGCACTGAGCCTTCGTCTGTCAATTCATCCTTTTAACTGAACAGGCATGTTTTTATCAAGCTGACGCTTCTTCAGCCTGACAAATGGTTTCTAAGACATCCCTTCTCTTTCAGCTGTTTGTCACTCACTCATGTTCCTTCAGGTACAGACCTTTTTTTTTTCTTTCACAGCAGAGCACTTCCTCTTCCTCTCCAGCCCATCTGGCTGTGCAGCATCACACTGCAGAAACTCTTATGCAGCACCAGAAAAAAGAAACAGCTGGGGAAAGGTTACCATGTCACATGCCCTCCTCCACAGATGCTATAAGCTGATATGTTCAGCTCTCAGTATCCGGGGTAATGAGGGCAAAGAAAGAAAAGCAAAACTAATAATACAAAATATATGTAAATAAGGCCTCAGGAATGTAATACTTTAATACCTTTACCTTTGAAAAAACAAGTTTAAGATGCAGCATGAGGTTATAAATAAAAAGAAAAAAACATTGTACATTATACTTTATAATGGCTCTGAAAGAGTTCTGCATTTTTTAAACATGGCACATCTAATCTGCAGCTCAGAGAATGCACCCTCAGATAATCGAGAGTTGACTGTAAAAAATCTTTTTTTGAATGACAGCTTGAAAAGTTCATGCACATTTCTCCTGACAAATCCCCTAATTATCATTTCCATCAATAGACTGTTAACATATATTCCGGGCACTACAGGCAGTAGAAAAAAACCCAAGTGGGAAGCATCAGAGATTTATCGTTCAGATTATAAAGAGCCCAAATTTCAAGCAGAGTTGCAAAAGGCCAGCAGTCAGCTCGGACGAGGATGGAATTTCTACCTACACACCAAGACTGCCTACTGGTGTCAATATTATATGTCACAATAAGAGAGTCTGTAGAAGTGGCCCTTAAACTCAGGCTTCGTGGCTTAAGCTGAGCTCTAATTAGCAACAGGCAGGGAAGGGGAGGGCCAGTAGGGCAGAGCCTTTCCAGGGTGCTCACGCTCTCTCCACAGCTCACCAGCTGGCATGGAAGACAAAACCTGCCCCAAGCTCTCCCCAGCAGTGCTTGTATGCCTAATAAGATGTGTGAACAGAGCCATAAAATAAAACTAAAGTGCATTTTTCACCACCACCCCCACAATGAGAAGCCCACCCAATGTGCTGTGTATAGGTAATGCTGTTGGCAACTTCTCTTCAGAGGTGGAGCTTTACACAGTGGACAATCAGTTTGGATTTCAGGAGTGCATGACCCAGCCAGTATTAAGACAGAACCAGTCACAAAATTTAGATCCAGACCTGTCAAAGTCTTCAAGACCTTACAAAGTCTTCAAGTACATCCATATTTAAGCCTGTGTTGCAATATGGTGTTTGGCTCTACCTGTCATGAAAAGAATTACCTCCAGCACAGTGTTTTCATAGCCTGAGCACGGCATTTTCCCTCCTCTCTGAGTTACAGAGACCACTTCAAATGGCCTGTGTGTTACTACTGCACAGGCAGGGGGGTTTCTCAGCTCCTGCAAGCTGAACATTCAGCTAGAAGCCAGTAACACAGCAAAGGAGTGTCTAAGTAAGGCTCTGAGGGGTTCACAGAAGTTTATTCCACGCAGAATGCATGATAGTTCCCCAGCCTGGTCCAGCCTCACAGGCCAGAAAGGCAAATGATGATTTGGAAGCAAAATATTTATCTAGCAGAGCAGGGTAAAATGCAGCAAACTTTATGAAATCCAATACTAAACTCCATATGTAGATCTCGTGTACCTGGAAAGACCTTCGGCTTTCTCATGACAGAGAAAATCCTACGGTGGGGGGATCTTCCAACCAAGCACCAGTGTGATTTTGTCCCTGGCAGCCACTGGGTCGAAAGGAACAGGCAGCTTCTCACAGTGACCTGTTTACTTTTTCTATTCATGGCTGTGCCTTTCTCATTTAGGAGATCAGTTTGCTTTTGCCAGATGGAGTCAAAGTCACCACTGTGAATCCAGCCTTTTTTTCCTTGTTTCTTGGAAAGCACCAGTCAGTACCATGTCAAGAAAAACAAACAAAGACATTTGCTTAGGATCTATTTAAAGCAATGCATCAGTGGTAGCTTCAATACAACCCCAGGGTCAGCGCTGGTGTTTGTGACAAAACTGGGGCTACTGCACATGAGGAGGGCTGGGTCATTGCAAAGCTGTTGCAGAAAACACCCCATCTTCCACCCAAAGAGGTCAGAGCCATGCACAATGCAAGCAAGAGAGCTCCTCTCCAGCATCTCCACTATCCCACACTGGCCATGTAGGAAAAGTCCTGGAGCTCAGCCACTGCAAGCTGACATAAGGTCCTGAAATATAGCAGACGTGCTGAGTGACTTGAGAGGAGGATCTGAGTTTTCTGTCCCTGCCAGCAGACCTTGAACGGTGGAAGATTGCTCTGACCCAGGAGAAAGTCTGTGCCTAGCAGGAGGGTGACATGGCAGCACACTTGCCACCACCTCCTCTCGCACCCACCCTTGGCACCAGGAGTCAGAAACTATCTGGAGAGAGAGTGGTGGAGCAGACCAAGGGCTGTAGAAGGTCCCATCCAAACGAGGTGTTTCCTGCTGGAAAGCTCAGGGGTGAGCACCCCATGCTGCTGGGAATCCTACCCTACACACACACTGAGCCCAGGGAAAGGGCTAATAACATATCCCCACCTTGCCAAAGCATCATGAGGCTAATTTCATTAGCGTCCGTAAAACTCTCTGATGCTGTCCGTACGGAGCATAAAGCGTTGCTAAACAGCCACGCAGAGCAAAGCCAAAAGTGCTTCGCTTTTGTTTATGTAAGGTATTCTGCTGATACTATACCCTTGGGAAATGGTAACAGCTTTGGTTACAATAGGGGATTTACTACCACCTCAGCTCACTGCAGCAATACTCTATCGTACCTCTAAAAGCAATCTCAGAAATGTCTGGTCCACAGGGAATCTCGCTCTGTCCCACTTACAAGCACGCCAGTGCTTGCCTTTTCCTTCTGCAGCTCATTTCTGTAAAAGACACATTCATAACTCCGAGCTCCTTACCAGTGAACCTAATCCAGCAAGTATCCAAGACATTCAGGAAAAGAGACTTTCATAGCATTGGAATTTTTCCATGCCAGAACTTTTTCATCCTAAGATAAATGGCTTTTACTTACAAGGCTAAAGGTTCTATTCTTTTCAAAATACTTCTCAGCTTCAAAGTGGCAATGGAAATTGGCCGTGCACCTGGCCAGCTGATCCAGCCTCGAGTCAACCAAACAGCAAAAGGCGTCTTTCTTCCCAGCAGCACCAAGCGGTGCTGTGCAGTGGACAAGCAGGCTGTAGGGCTGATGTAAATAGGCTAACACTTAATTAATCAGAGGGTATTTAAGCAGGGCCCGGTCAGCATGGCATGCTGAATTTCCAGACTGGGGGCTGGTGCCTGGGATGCACCTGCTGTGTTGGATGCCGGGTCTCGGAAAAGCCTTCACCGGAAGGATTGCTTTAGACACCCAACTGCTGCACTGGGGCAAAGCCTCCCCGAGCCCTGTCATCTATCCAGTTCACCAGAGCAGGCACTGAGGGACTGAACTCTGCAACAACTTGGGAACAGGCCAGACCTGAAAACAGTGACACCAAACCCCCTCCACTCACAGATTCCCTTGTGTGTGAGTGAGCTCTCCTGCATATACTGGATGGAAGTGGATTTTATTTTTATCATAGGGATGAACAAAGCCTCCAGCTGATGAGACGTGTTTGTCTTTCTCATGAGACAAGTGCAGCAAACACCTTGCTGAAAGCAGTCTTGACCAAATTGCTCCCAGCCTTGGACAGCAGAGAAGAGTACAGAGGAGGAGGAAGTGGGGAGGAAGCACACTAGTGGGGGAGCTGGCCACTGTACACAGAAACCTCATGTTTGCATGGAAGGCAACTTGTTTGAAGTCCAGCCAAGAGCAGCTCCCAGCTCTCTGCAGGGCTTGGGGGCAGGGGGGGGACACCCAGCCAGAGATGCCTAGAAAGTCCCAGGAGATCTTGGAGCTATCTGTGCCTTCCTCCAAAACCCTTCCCTCTGTAGCTCCCTGATGCTGGGACCACTCATTTCTCCTCACCTTGCCCTCTGTCCCCAGCAAGTCTCTCCTGGCCAGGCTCCTGGCTGTTCAGTGCTGAGACCATCTGCAGGAGGTTGCACAATGCT
Source organism: Falcunculus frontatus (assembly GCA_013398115.1). Lineage (NCBI taxonomy): Eukaryota > Metazoa > Chordata > Aves > Passeriformes > Falcunculus > Falcunculus frontatus. The sequence continues at coordinate 79,743 of VZRV01007522.1, forward strand.
TGGCCACATTCAGCTTGACCCAAGCAGGGGCTGTTGCTCTCACTTTCCTGAGCCACAGCCATAAAAAGAGACGGAATTTGCTGGCCAAGGAGAAGCCAGGGCAAGCTGATGCAGTGCAGGCTCCCGAGGTCAGTGGCTGCAGCTCTGTGCCGGGGGAGGACATGCAATGCCTAATGTGGAAATGTTTGTGTTTGGAGCAATATATAGTTACATTTAGCCCCTAGCAGCTGCAGAGGCTGTTTACTGTAGCACACAGTCCTCAGCCTATTAGCTGAAGGCCTGACAGTGACCAGATGTGGAGAGGAGCGACTGCGGAGCCTGCAGCCGTATTTATCTCTTTGCCAAGATCCCAACAATATCTTGCCTAATAAGTCTGGCACAGAAATAATCATTTAAAGAGCTAAAAAACACAACATCCACAGCCCATCTTTACAGCCAGAAGGGGAGTTTTGTGAGGCTTACAGTCTAATCTTTCACCATCCCAAGTGCTTCCCTCCTACTTCACAAACAGCGGGTGATTTATTTCCCAAATGGCTGGACTCAAGCCTCCTCCATGTAATCACTCAACAGGGAGGCTGCACCTCTGCAGCCAGACTTGGCCACTTGCAGCACCTGCATGAGGAGGCAGAAAGGAGCAGAAGCCACCACCCCCCATCTGCGGTGCCAACAGGCTCCTCTGGCGGGGGGGATGCCGGAGTCCCTGGGGCCTTGCCCCCTGCCCCACATCGCTGATGCTGGGACTAGAGCTGGTCCCTGGGGCAGGCAGCCCTAGCCCTGCCGCTGACCCGCAGAGTGCACACACCTGCCGACCTGCACACGTCTCGTGCAGCGAGAAGGACAGACTGTACCGTCCCCGTGTGTGTCCCAGCAACACCCAGTGCTCTGCAGATTAGCCTTAATTTGCTAAAAAAACAAAACAAAACAAAACAAAACAAAGCAACTCATTCGGTGCTTTTTGAAGACCCGGAGAACTGTATCTTTGTTGGCAGAAGAAATGGATGTTGGATCAACATCAACACCAAGAAACATAAGTTGCACTCCACTGATTCACGCAATTTATGACCTTGGCTGGCAGATAAGCCCATGTAGTATGATTTTCTCTGTTTTGTAGGCTGCAGGTACCAGGTGTCGTTGAAGGTCAGCGTTGAGGAAAGGGCTCTCCCACAGTCAGGAGAAAGTTAGAGAGAATGATTTTTATGCAACACGAGCTTGTAGATGATTAACAATTTTCTTTCAGTTAACCGAGAAGTTAATAGTTATTCAAAGCACTCCATCGTAATGGGAGTGGAGATGGGGAGATGTACTACATTAACCTTTAATCTTGGACTGTGCAATAAAAATTAAAATGGAATATGGCACATAAGTATGATTAATTCTGCTTGCAAAGGGAGAGGATGTCAGTGTATGCTTTGCACAGGAGTGTTTCCTTCTAACAGCAGGGTGCCCTGATGCAGGTGAGGATGTGCCACAGAAAGGCTGCACTCAGTGTTCAGCCCTGTGTTTTCTGCTTTTTTTCAAGCTCAAAATCCATCTTATTTCAAAATCCACCTTGTTAACTCTGCACCTCCCAAAAATCTCTAAACTTTAGGAAGTAGGTGGACTTTTTTTTAGTTTTGAAGGGGAGAAGGGAGAAAGAAGGGCAGAACTTGACAGTATGAAAGCATGGAAGGCTATCATCAGTGAAACATCTGCTAGCCTGCCCCCACTGCAGTGCACAGCACCAGGGAGAAGGACAGAGGATTTCCCACGAAGCTATTTCTTTCTGAAGCCCCTCTTGCCCTACCACTCGAATGGGCAGCCATGAGTTGAGCTTGGCACTAAAGACAGCCAGGGGGGTTACCCTGTCCAGGGCTCACTAGTGCCTCCCAGCCTCAGCCTATGTCAGAGACACTTTTCCTGAGCACTGCAGTCCTACTGATACACACGGGACCATTGCCACATGCACAGAGACTTGCTGAAGTCAATGACACTGAGTTTATTTTCTGTTTGCAAGCTCAGTGGCAAACCTTTGGAGAGAAAGAAGAACATGGGAGAGAGGCCCAAGAGGCAAACTGTGCTCACAGTATTCCCCAGCTTAGCCATGTTTAGCTCTGGGGTTTGGTGGGGTTTTTCAAAAGCATTGCAAAATCTGAGTCTGGATTTGTCTTTCCCCTTTTGTTCTTACTACTCTCCCAAGTGTGCCAAAAGTCCCTTGCCTGATGTCATCAATGGGTTTGACCTGGGCCATTCGAAGCCAGCACAAGGGCTGAGGGACTGGGTTTACAAGGCTGAATCAGAAATGTTTTCAAGGCAAATTCTGCCCACACTTCAGACACACCTGAGTGAGCCTGCCCACTTGCTTTCCTGAGGAGCTGGCACTTCCTCATCCCAGCCAGAAGTGGAAGTGTTAAGCTAGAGTAAGTGGCTGGTTGCTTTTATGAGTATTTTCTCAGCTATGGGTGTTTCTGTGAATCACACTAAATCTCCAGCTGTCTGTAAGTCAACATGCATTTCCCAGCACTTTCTGCATTCATTCAACAGCCATGCCAATATAATGTGTGCATTAAGAGAGAAATCAGCCAGCTAATGAGAAGGCACTGCTGGCTGAAGTGCACTGGTTTCCCTGACAGCCAAGAGGAGTGACCCCACACATCAGCACACCCCTGGCCCTCTTGTGAGGCCAGAGTCTGCCCCTGCTCCCGACTGCCTGCAGCAAGCCAGGCCCAGCAAGAGCAGGCATGGTAGCCCGAGAGCAGGGAGGAGAGGTGGCTATTCCCCTTGTCAGGCCAGGATGCATCACAGGCACGCAGCCTGCCAGCTCACAGAGAAAGGGGAATCTAAATACCTCCATGGTGTGCCTGCAGATCCCCACACCACACTCTGCCTGCCTTTTGTGCAGGGGGCCTCCATGGGGAGGATGCAAGGATCCAGGTTTCACCCTGCTCTCCCTCTGCCCAGGGGTTGTTTACTCCCTTCTTCCTCCATAGTCAGTGCTCAGCAGTTTCAAGACAGTGTCTGTTCTCGTGCCTTCCTTCCTAACACCAAGCTGTGTTTTGGTTTCCACAAGCCCCAGTGGAGCTGAGCCCCTGTGACCACAGCAGGGCAGGCAGTTCTCAGCTGAGCTCGCAGGGCGCAAGGAAATGTGTGGTGCTTGCCACAGACGAGGCCCTCTGCTTCCACAGCCCATGCCCAGTAGCTCTGATGGGCATCTCCTTGAGGTCTCTCAGTCACGCTCATCCTGCTGAGACCCAGGGTGGATTAGCAGATAGCAGGAAGGGCAGACAGGAGTGCACATCTCATTCAGAAGTAAGGCAGGTCACGCAAAGACTGCACCAGCCCAGGCTCAGAAAACACCACATGTTCAATGTATTTGTCTTTGAGAAATAGAGTTAAGAAAGAATGAAGTCATAAACATAAGGATATACATAATGGCATATCTGTAATGGCTCTGTAATTGCCGGACTTTTGTGTACAGTTAATCTACAACCTGGCTAACCCGCCTCAAGGTAATCGAGAGGCAGTGACAAATGTGTGCCATCCTCCCACCTCCACACAAGCCACTGCCTCCAAACATTATAAAGAAAGTTATAAAGACAGAGTTACCTGCCAGTAACTCATCCTGAGGCCAGCAGGATGATGCCTTTTATATTTGCCGGGACCAAGGTACATCCTGATACCAGGAGTTGCATCACCGCTGGGTAATGCTGAGCCAACAATGCCCCACAGAGCCACACAGCACAGGACACAGGACCCAGGGAGAAGGAGACCTTGTGCTATCACTTAGCCCAACTGTGGGACCAAATTTTGGCAGGACCTTATTACAAAATGCTCCGATGTGAAATTTGTTTCCAGTGAGAACCAAACATCTGGGAGAATATGCATTCCAGAGCAGACTGGGAATAGAAGCAGGCCTAGAGCAGCCGACTCTCATCTGACTGATGACAAAACCAAAGGTCCAAGATGTCTTCCTGGAGAAAAAACAGACATTGCATTTGCTCTGCATATGTGTAGAAAGCACCTGGACATGGTATTTGGAGGGAGGACATTTAGGAACACGCCACAGCCAGAGGAAAAGACAACAAAATGTTGCAGCTCCAAAAGCTAGTGTGTTGTGAATTACTGCAAAGTCACACTTAGATTCAGGCCTTAACCCCAAGCTGGACCAGTAACTGTTTAGTAACTGTATCTAACAAACCACAGTCATGCAGCCTTTACATCTCTCCTCAACTTCCATTTACTGGCAGAAATCTTACAAGGAGCTGTAAATCTGCTGGAAAGGAAGGTACAGCAGCAATAACAACACACTGTGAACAAGGTGGGCTGTATGTAAAATCCATTCAGGCTTCCCTTCAGACCCTGGGATGCTGAGGGGAAGAGCTCAGTGCCCACTCAGACACACTATGGCCACTGCCACGACGTACCTGTGGGCATTTGGAATTCATTTTGCCATGTCATGGCAAGCAGCTGCTTCTGCGCAGGTCTCTCCTCAAGACTCCCACATCAACTTTCTCTTCCCTGCACCCTCTAAGAGTGCAACTTTGCATCATGAGACATGCGTCCATCCTCTCCAGTCTCCTACTGTGCATCCTAAAGCCCTGGGAGCCTCCAGAGGAAGCACAGCAGCAGGGTTGAGAAGTCAAGGGCATCCACACAACCGTATCTCCCTGCAGCAACACTGGCACAACCCCCCTGCAGACACGGTAAGGCCTCCACAGGGCACTTGCTGCACCTGCTCTGTGGACAGACTTATCAGCCTCCAAGGCTGTGAAACTGGTAATCTATAAAAAGTATGAGTCACTCCAAAAAAATCTCATATCCTTCTCTAGTTCAAAGTGTTTCCTAGAACTGCACTGACTGTGAGGCCTTGAAGACACAATTGTTTTCTGGAATGAAAAATTCCTTTTTCTGGTCTTTTGCAGCGCCTCCTGAAATGTCAGTATTTTGCTGGGTGTCTCGTGTCTAAAAAGTTTCTCAGCAGAAAAGGGATACTAACAACAGAAGAAATGGGAAAAGGGGAGCTGTGGCAGCTGAAAAGTTCACCTATTATAACACAAAGTGCACTCTTGGCTCTTGGAAAGACAACTTCTACGCTATGTGGATAAGCAGACAACTGAAAAAAGGGCAGAGGAAGCCAGATGCTTCATTTGCTTTCAGTCCACTGAGGGTATGAAAGCAACGCTGGCATCATCTGACTTTGAAACAGTGACTGAAGAGAAATATAACACTTGTAACATCTTCAAAAAGAGGCAATTTTTGCCTCCATAGCCCAAGGGGACCTCCATCTTCCTGGCAGAGGAGAGCACAAAGCCAGTTCGTCAGCCTGAGGTGCAAAAGGTTTCCAGTAACAAGCCCAGAAAACAGGCCACAGGCAGCCAGGGCTGTGGGCAACAAAGGTGTTGGGCATAAGCAGCCCCCTGAGGGGCAGCTGCTTGGAGCTGGGTGCCAACAAGAGCACGTTCTGAGCCATGCAGGCTCATGGGCCTGTTAGGAGAGGGAGGGCAGAGCCGCAGATGGACTGAGGCATTCTGCAGCCTGCCACGGGCTCCTGCTGCCTGGGAACTGAGCACTGCTGGTGGCCTTGGAGGTACAACATCGATGCTGGGAGAAATTATTGCCTGGTCAGAGCTTTGCATGGCTGTCACATGCGTAACAAGCAAGTTGTATCTGTAGTAACCTGTTTCATCGATTTCTGCTCTACTGGAAAGTCAATAAAAATTGACAATACCCCCATGAGGTTGTTGTTTTTTGGTCACATATACCTGAAGCATTTATTTCCCTGGGAAAAAAAAGAAAAAGTCAAGAACTTTATTCTCTACATGTAAGTGAAAAAGGTTATTAAGAAAAGCTTTTGTCAGGCAGGACACCCACTCAGCTAGCACTGTGCTTGATGAGATCCTTGGAGGCCCTGCTATGCGGGGTGTACCAAAGGGAGAGGAGGATGCTTAATGCATGCATCTTCATTGCTGCCTCTCTTGGGAGAGGCACTGAATTCTCCTTCTCTTTCTCCCTGGGCTTATCTGTTGACAGATTACACCAAAAAAGCCCTTTCATAAAGCTCCATTAGAATGCCAGTGCATGCAGTGAGGGCCACTGAAATATTCCCAAAGCCACAGACAAAGCTGACAATCTGCAATATTTTAGCATAAGCTCTGACCCAGTACACAGCAAAACAGATGAATGGCACTTCCCCTAGGGCAAGAATCACTTCTGAAGCTGCTGACAATTCACTGTTTATCTCATTTCAGTCCCACTCTTAATCACTGTTTGAGATGAAACTTTTTCTAACCCAGATTCCAGCTTGAAGATCTCCAGAAGAAAGACCCTTGACCTCCCTCCTGGTAGCCTTCTCAGCTGCTGGCAAAGCTGCCTGTCAGATGCTGCTCCATGCTTACAGGGAAGGAGGAGTGATGGGGCTGAGCCAGGCTCTGTTCCCCACTGCCCTGTGTGGAGCCTGCCACGGGGCCAGCAGCACGGCCTCCAGCCGAGGAAGGAGCTCACAGCAGCAGTGGCATACTCAGTTCCCAGCTTGGGGCCAGCCAGACACTTCAGCTTCTTCAAAGTTCACCTCTGTTTGCTCCTGTTGTTAGCTCCAAAGCAGGAACAAAACAGCAGACGCACCATTTAGTCAGTTTTGGTATTGCACAACTGAAAGAGAATAGGAAAGCACCCACAGGAACTGAGCCAAGTCAATAATGGAGACAGATTAAGCAATACATGCACCTGGCTGTCAGAAGTGTAAGATACTCTCTCTTTAGTAATTACAGAGCAATTATGAAGTTAACAGCAATTCCAATAAGGACATGTATTTCACAATACAATTTTGTTCACAATCCATCAGGATCAGTCACACCAAGGAGATACAACTCTGAAACCAAACTGTCCTCACCCCTGCAGGCATAATCCTTTAAATGCCAATCCTTGGTGGGGGGGGGATCTTGCACTAAGTAGCAATTAAATTATTAGTTATTAACAGGATGTAATTGAAGCTGTACTTCAATGTGACTTTTAAAAAAATCCCACTTTTAAGGTAGGTAATAGAAACCAGATGAGGTGAAGAGTTTGTGTATTGACTTTATGCAAGTTTAGTTAACCTATATTATAATTCTGAAAAAACATAAACAGATAAAAGCTGGGTTTCAATATATCTGAAGTCATCAAAATCTGTTCTGCATGGTCTGGATGAAAATCTTAGATTCTGTGACTCTTTAGAGTGGTAAAATCACAATGATCTCAGTTTATCTGATCCATCCAAAGAGTAAACAGGGAACAGAAAATGTTCTAAGGTCCAGAACAGATCCATGCCTGAATTTGAGATACTAAATCAAACTCAGATCTGCTGAAGTTCACGAAGTCTGACTTGCACTGAAATCCAGCTTTGCTTCAAAGCGCTGAGATCTGCTATTTTGTGCCTGTTCTAAGAGGAAAAACAGCCTGCCTTGCTCCAAGTGCTGCATGGCAGCACAAGGTGGAGGTCACCTGTGGTGGCACTGTACTGACACGGCTCACAGCCAGGAGGAACACTGCACCATCACCATTTGCTAACAAGGACTAGAAATTATCAAGTGAGTGACCCAGGTTGGCTGCTGCAGCACCCGGCCTGACCTGAGCCTGGACCCGCTGCCTGGGCACACATGGCAGCAGTGCCCACAGGATGTCCCCCGGTGCCACCAAACCGGATTTCTGAGCACTGCAGGTTCCCGTGCAGGCTATAAGCCTTCCAACAGCCCAACACCCATGCAGACAGCAGTGACATATGGGTATTGTTCGCTTCCCCCACCTTGCTCTACCTTTGCAGTACGTTGCAGATGAGCCCGTCCACACAGACACAAAAGAGTGACCTAGGCTACAAAACTATGAACACGAAGCATGCAGAGCCACAAGAGAGGAAGCGAGCACAGAGAACATGAATGGCATTGGACAAAGAAATGTTGCTAATGTATGCATGAAACCCACTAATTCTATTCTCTAAGGGACTTTCTGGGCAACAGCAGCCAGCCAGGAAGTCTTCCATCAAGACTAGCAATAATCACCTCACTGTCTCTTTCTCATATCTCCTTTCAGTCTTTATTTCATTCAAGTAGTGAAACCTGTTGTGGTTTACTTTGATAAAGGTACAGCCAGTCACTCAGTATGTTCAGGCATTGGGGATGTTTTACTATCTCTCTCTGCATCGCCAGTAGGGCTGAAAAGGTGCCATTGTGGTTTGACAGCTAAGGGAATATGTGATTCTACCAAGAGGTATCCAAATATCTAAGTGCTCTAGAAAGATTAAATAATTAATGATCAGAACTCCTGGCAGAAATATAGCCAAGCATTATCCCCATTCTCCAGACAACAAGAATATTTTTGTAATAAGTCATGGTTACAAGAGCTGCCCAAGGTTTGCTCTGAGTTAGTGAACCAGAGCACAGACACTGTGAAAGCCAAAGATTTACACGTTCCAGGCAGAATTTTTACCATCACTGCAACTAATGCCCTCTAACAAACTGGTAGAGTTAGGGACTTGAGTTCCTGGAAGACATGGGAGAGTATGTAGGAGTTGCAATTTTAGTACACAGAGCTCAGCAGCATTTGGAGGGTTCAGAGGGGAAACAAGGTGGCCATGGAGAACTCTTATACTTCTATCCTCTTTTTGTCTTCATCCCTTTTGACCACAATGCATCACTAAGGACTTTTTTACTTCAAATCATTCATGGGATAAATTTTTAGCAACTAGAGCTAAAGTAATGGTTGTAAATACACATGCACATGTGTGTATACATGCATAGACACAGAATTGCATCGCTGGTCTCCATAAACTTAGCAAAGGCTGCAATACCCCAGATACAACACCTCAGTGCCTTTCCCTCTAGTCTCCTGTTATGTCATCTTTTTACTTATGCTTTATCTATGTTTAGATCATATCTCTGGGGCAAAGACTACATCCTTTATACATTTCTCTGATGTGCTTTCGAGATTAGAGACACCGAGTCGAAATAACTCAAGTCTGTCCATGGAAAGCATGTTACATTTTTGTGTTTTATGGTGGGTCCCTGGCAGCGAGAAGCTTTAAAAGCAAAGAACTAGAAGGACAAGCCATAGATCACCTTTAAATGGCAACATTTCAGTGCATTGCACTTGCTGTGCTGTTGCCTTAGAAGGAGCTGCACAGCACAGAACACAGCAGGGTAACGCAGCAGAGAGCTCAGCAGTCAGATCACCCCTAAACCCATCTCCAGGAGCAAATGTCTCCTGCTGCTCGTATGTGGGTACAGCTCTGCACCAAATTCCTGCAGGCCAAGTGGCTGGGCACAGAGCACCTGCACAGCCCTTGGGAGGCTCAAAGGCCTCCAGACTGACAGCCCTGCACACAATGTTTTCTTCTCATTCCTGCTACTGTATTTATTTCCCTAGTGGCTCCCTTTCTTCTAGTTTTCTTTAGCAAGCTTAAAGTTAGCCTTTTCCTCTTGCCTCAGTCTAGATCCACAAGCATTATCCTTTTCTTTAAAAAAAAAAAAAGTCAGCTTGCCTTGGGCATTGCCTTTTTTTACAGCCAGCTTAACAAAACAAGGCGCAGCTGCCCTGATGTAGTTTCCACACCACCTGGGAGAGCCCTGGCAGAGTGCTATCTGCCCAGGCCAACAGAAATCCATCCTGGTTTGATGGGGACAGCCAAGACAGGGCCCTAGATGTGACCACTGGACCCTTTGGGTCACGAGGACCACATGCTGTGCCAGGGAGGAGACCCTGGCATCCCATCCTGCCACCATCGGATCAGCTCTGCAGGGCCTCAGTGTTGCTTCTTCCAAGTGGGTGTCATTCATTTCCTCTCCATATCACATTTAAAGGCAGTATTCATCTTGTCATATCTTGCAGCAGTTTCTCTGTGGCAGGTTGCCGAGGATGATGCTGGGATGTTTATTTCACCCTTTTGTTAAAAAGGATGACAGGTTTTTGGATGAGCTCGCTGCAGTTTGTAGAAGTAGCAAAGAAAAAACAAGTTGGTCCAAGGTGGAGGAAAAGAGGTATAGGCTGAGAACATTTCTGAGGCACCTGGACTTGCACTAGGAAGGATTTGCTCCCTTGTGCGAGCACAGCTCCTGTCATCAACAGTTTTGACACCGTTGCCTCCCATTTTGACAGCACTGGCTTGCTCACCAAATCACTCTGCAATCCCTGTGCACACAACCTTCTGGAAATCTGTCTTCATATCTTAATGCAAACTGCCATAACTGGGCTTTTCTTCACCCTAGTTTGTTTTCTTTTAATATGATACCATTGCTCAATGGAAGTTCTGGGGGTTTGGGTTCACTTGGGTGTCTTCTGTTGAAAGAGAAAAGAGGCATCCAGTGGCACTGATGAAATCTGCTCTGGAACAAAGAGAGTATTAACAGTGAAGGGCTGATATATCCTGGCACTGCATGGGTCTAACAGGATGCAGTAGCTTATTTACAGTGTGGTGGCTCCCCCTGCTCTGAGGAGGGAGTTTATGCTGCCTGAACAGGCCCCAGAATGGCACCTCCCATCCTCTTCCTCTTCCTCCCCGCGAGCATTAAGCTCATGTTAGCCTACTGCACCCAGCACTTGTCATTCCCACATTTGCTGGAATGAAGGGTGTGTTGTGTCATGGTCAACCCAGCACTGACGTAATACAGCATCCCTGCTGAAAGCTTATGGTCTTATCCTGCCTCTCATCCCTGCTCCTACCTTCCTGCCACCTGCCTGGTGTCAGACCAAGGGCTCCTGAAGCTGTGGGGTGAATTGCTTCTGCTCATCCATCCTGCGGAGACTGAGCACGGCCCCACTAAGTCACACATTTCCACCTGGAACAACAAACTGTTCCAACACACAGTGTGGCTGCAGGAGTGCTCACACCACACTCTGTGGCACGTGAACCAGGGAAAATGCAGAAGGACCCTCTGGTGATGGCAGCGTGGTTTTAAGTGAGCTTGATGGTAGTCCAACACTGAAGCCTGAGGTCTGCACATGGCAAAGGATGCCCTGCCCCTGCTGCAGTGGTGCAGCACCAGATCTGGGTGGTGTGTGGCCTTGCAAAGACTTACAAAGTGTGCTTAGTTTCCAGTAAAATCCACACTGCCACAGCTGCAGAAGATGTAAAAATACAATTTTGATCCAGTTAAAGTGCTCAGCCTTGATCTGCTTTTCAGTCAGGTTTCTCAAGGGAATAGCTCATGAGAGGTGCCAGGAGATGTTGGGAACAGGGACATGGGAGCATGGAAAAGAGCTGAGGTGACAGCAGTTATAAGGTGGAAGACAACCAAAAGTTAGAGGGAGACAGAGATGCGGGAAGGAGCTGACAATACTAAATGGTGGAGAAAGCTATGGGGGATATGGTGGAGCAAATATATTTCAGTGGGGGTGCAGAACACCAAGGACACAAACATGTAACAAAAAGGGGTTTTAAATTCCATAGTTGATGGAACAAAATACTTCTGAAATCTAGGTATTTTGTACACAAATGCACTGGATGAATCCAGCTACTGCCCAAAACTGCAGGAAGCAGATTTATCGGGTGAAGTCAGCTCTCCACTTAAAACAGCTGGTCACTGCCTCTCAATAAGAGTCCAAACCAAACCTACAGATCTAAAATACCCTGAATCTTGGGAGATTGTAGTCTGCAGCTGGGGCCTCCTGTAAACAATGCAAACATCAGCATTTCAGACCAGTCAGCCAGCTGCAGGATCCAAATGAAGACTATTTCCCAAGACATCAGATTACTTGTCTGCCAGTGGTCTACACTCTCACACAGCTCATGTCAAACAGAGAGTGATGCACTGTTCACCCCAGATCGGCCTACCAACACCTCAGCATAAAGAGAAGCGGGAATAAATTAATTATTCCCACCATCCCTAGAGAAGAAGGGAACCAGCCACCAGCTAGTCCAGCAGCCTGAGCAGGGATGCGAACGCAGTGAGCAATGCTCAGAACCGAGTATTCACTGCTCCCACAGTTGTTAGTTTTGGTATTTGCAAGCTGGACAGTTTACGAGATGGGGGCTGCACGCACACTGTGGGAAACAGCAACAGCTTTGGAGAGCCCAAGTAAGCAGCAAGATGCAGGTGGGAGGAAATTCCATATCTTGATGGGGGTACACATGATTAGCAGTTGCCACTGACGCAGCTCTCCTTGCTGCTGAACTCATTGGCATTGATTGCAGGGTAGGCATCGCTGATGCTCTGTGTATTGGTCTCCTACTGATCTCAGTAAAACTGAGAAAAAGTTCAGCTTCTTTTAACTCCCAGGGAAGCAGTGGAGAGCTGTGTGGTTTTGCAACACTTCATCATTGGGAGGAACACTCCAGCACCCCCACCAACAGCCACAAAGAGCCAATTTCCTGATTTCTGCAGTGCGAGGAGGCTGGGAGCAAGTATGAACCACTACAGGCGCTGGTGTGCATCACACTCGCTGTGGTAAACAGATACCAGCGTGCAGAGCCAGTGAGGTCCCTGCCCTCAACCACTTTAACCCAATTCTGCCTTGTTTCGCCTGGTGCCGTGGTGCTGCCCCTGTGCCCCCAGGCAGGCAGGGATGGATTGCTCATCCCCAAGGATGAGGCACCGGGGGCAGAGAGGATGGGGAGCCTGGGCCATCCTGAATGTTGGGTACACAGCTGGGTACACAGACTGGCTGTTGGCACACACCACAACTGGGTCCCTCACCCTGGAAAGGTAGCCTGAGCATCCAGGTGCTTTTATTGCCACTTCCTAAGCAGTCACCTAGCTCTTCCAAATGCAGAGAGAGGGGGTGGAGCAGTGGACTCAAAGCAAATGTGGGGCTAGGATGTCTCACTCTGCATGAGTGAATTGTATCCTAACAGCAGTCTTGGTGTTCTTCCTAAGAGATCTTTCCAAGAGATCTGAGAGCACACGGCCCCACTTGCCTGCCCTGATCCCCCTTCCCGTGCCCTTTTGATCCCATCCGAGAGGTATGGCCCTTGTCAGGTTTGTAGTTCCTCTCGATAAGCTCACTGTGAATTCCTGTTCTGCCTGAGAAAAGGGTGGTTTGCTATCATTTTCACAAGGTGCTGACTTAGCAACAGAGCCTTTGGGCAGATTACAGTAAACTCACTGCACTTCTCAAAGACTATTTCCTTAAGTGCAGTGAGCTGTCTAAAGAGAGGTACTGACAGTTCCTGTGCCTTTTCTCCTCTCTACCAGCCAATTTGCATTGTGAGAAAGATGAGATCTTAAAAACGGACAATTAGTGCCCTTACTAATTACCCATACTAAGCATCTCAATTAGAGGAGTGCCCGAGGGGGCCTTAAGCAAAGCTAGAGCTCTGCCACGCCAAGCTTCATGTGGTGCTGTTCCTGCCCCCAGAAGCACACGTGTGCTGTGAGGGGTTACCCGAGACACGCAGCGCTAACCTGACCTGGGTTGGTTTTCAAAAGGGAAAATTGAAGAACTGTGACCGCCAGCTCTGACCTGGGATGCAAAGCCAGTGTCATTGCAACCCTTCTAGGAATTTACTTTCCACATGCTCGTCAGGTTCATTTTGGGCTTGCCCTCCATGGGGCTTTGCTACTAAATGCCTTGGGAAATTACTCAGTATTATGTAAAGTGCACTTCCCCAAGGTTTGGTCCCACTTTGCCCCATATCTTGCCTTCTTCCTCACTGGGCAAAACTGAGATTCCTGGGTTTGATACGGAGATGATGAAAACGAAGAGGAGATTCTCTGAGTCTGAAAACATGAGCAGAGGGAAACAACCATCCCATTCTTCATGAACAAAAGCTAAGATAGGATGATGTCATAGCACACATCAGTGGAAGATCTACAGTTAAAGTGGATGGGATTATGGAAAACTTGGAAGCAGCATCTGAGAGAAGGGCTAGGAACCATGCAAAGGACCAGGCCTTGGTGCAAGAGTAGATTGGAAAGACTCTAAGTGTGTTTGAAACTCAAGAAGGTAACAAAATATTAATGAATTGGCACCAACCAGCAACAAAGAAATCCATTATTTATAGGGGAGACAAATAATTATACATGCAAGGTCAAAGAAGACATTTGCACTGAAGTTTCTTAAGAGACATGAAAGCAGAGAGTAATTGACTGTCTAGACACAGCCACTGCTGAAACACTGAAATCCTATGATATGGATGAGTAGGAACAACTGGGCCATGTTGATCAAACATAGTTTGTTCATGCAGGGAACTCCAAAAGCACATCCACAGAGGAGATGGGTCTTGGTGGCACCACGGTCCATGCTGTGGACACCAGGCTGAAAACCCAAGTCCTAAAAATTTTCCGAGGGGACCAGGGAGACTCCCACATCAAAGTCTGGGATTTAGACAACTTAGGGCAAGCTACATGTGCTGTATGGATTCATACTGATTCTCCAATAAACTCTATTTTATTAAATAAATTCTTGTGTTTGCCACAGCATACTATGGTCCCAACCAGCAGAGGCAGGCAGCCTTGAGCATCCAAGGATGCCAGCAGGAGCCAGCTCTAGCCAGGCTCTCTGGGCACAGGCCCCTTCCTCACCAGCCTCAGGACCTCGGGAGGAGCAAAACACACTGGAATTGAGGATCAGAGAGCTAGGGAGAGGGTGAATAGTAGAGCTTGCATGAGGCAGCACAGTGCCTCCAGCTCATCTGACAAAAGATGACACCGCCTTCTGAATTGGACATATTTAGGTGCCACCAGTGCAAATATACTTAATAAGCACTAAGAAAAACAAAGAGGCACAAGGCTGGACACAGTCCCTTACATAGCAAAAGAGCTTGTGCCTCTTCTTCTGCTTGTGCTTGTGCTTGGTGCTTGTGCCTCTTCTCACACCCTCCCACAGGTGTGCTGAGCAAACAGCAAAATTCCCTCACACTGGCCATTTTCCTCTCTACTAAACCTCATCAGTCTTTAAAAAGAAAGAGACACACGCACACACAAATAAGAGAACCCAAGTTCCCAGATTTCTGCAGGAAGATCTGATGAGTGTTTGCTTTGGTTTTCAGTGTGGTATGCATGCTCTTTGTGGAACCAGAGGGCATTTTCCCACTGAGGAAAGCATTTACTTTAAAGCCAGAAGGCCCCACAGTTACTACTGCTCTCACAGTTATGAAATACTACCACATTGGAGTGGAGAGAGAAAAAATTACTATCAAGAATGAAAATCAAGTACACACTGGCAGTTTAGGTAAAAGTCTGTTACTAATGATGCTGTGCCAGTATATCGCCTTCATAAGGACTGCATGGATTTCCTTCACTTAACACTGGCCTGAAACACTGGAGGTGATTTGCTTGACATCTAAAAGTGGGTCAAAGATTCATCTCTAACCTAAATTAGATGCAGTGTTCCTTTATTAGGAATTGGGAGCTAGTGGACAACCACACGATGTTTCCTGAAACTCCAGCCCCTCTGTCAGCGCAGAATGAACTGCTCCATGAATAGAAGGCTCATGATGGCACGTACACCTCCATGTAAAAATGCAGGATAGGGAAAGGAAACCAGATGGCACAAACTACACACTGAAAGAAAATGGATCTGAGTATACCATGAGCACTTGTATATCACAGAAAGCAATCTGTAGCTGCAAGGATGAGTGTAGTTAAAGGACTAGACACAGAGTGGATGCTATGCTGGAAATGGATGGAGAAATCAGGAGTAGTGAGCTCTTGCTGTGACTCCCACTGTGAAGCAGCAGATGAGATGCTGTTATGACAAGTGCAGTCTATTGGCCATCACTACCAACCTTTCACACAGCTCATTAGGGAAAGGTCACGGGTTATTTTTGTTTTAATTCCCAAGGACATACTTGGTTTGCTTCAGACACTTCCACACAGGATTTCAATCTACACACCCAGATCTCTCCACTCCTATAAACACAGCCATACATAGCGTGTATTCCTTCCTGCTCTTTACTTATAAAGCAAAACACCAAGCCATAAAAAGCCTTCTCAAACTCCAGCTGTGCCACTTTATGGAAGCATTTGAAAACTATTACTTTTAGTGAATACACTAAAGGTCTCTGGCATATTATCCCTGTTTTGAAGATTGATTTAAGAGGAGACTCTTACCACCCAGCACATCTGGAGCAGTGCTGTGCTCCAGGAGCAGTAGCAGTGTCCATGGGACTACTTGTGGAGGACGACTAAATAGCACAGGGAGACTAAAATTGTGTCTAGGAAGCCTACCAGGATGCTGAACCAGTGGACTATATCCTCAAACCAGTCTTAGTTGACAGCTGCCCATGCAAATTCACTGACAGTGTCCTTGGTAAAGCTTTGGTCTCCCTCATTTAATTATTTCACCTCCTCTTCATTACACAGACCATCACCAATGCTTCTGTCCTGGAGGAGGTCGCCCTCTTGCAATAACATGGTACTTTCCTTGTTGTAGCCAGTTCTGGATCCCGCTTTTAACATACTGTCTAACATCTTCTTCAGGATAGTTTATCCCTTCTGCAGAGGAAATAAAGGGACAGTGTTGGTAAATGACTTGTTAAAGGTTGTGCAGTAAAGCAGTGGCAGACCTGTGGTGAGGAATTGGGACATTCTGGATTCCTCTACATGGCTTGTCAGGACTTTGCATCACAAGAAAGTTTCCATGTTTGTCTTTTTTTTGTTAATTCCACATGAAGAGAAGGAAGGACTTTCTTAATTTAAAAAATATGTATCTCTCATTGAATATCCCTCCCATAATGTAAGAATTTGTCCTTTTATAACTAAAAAAGCCTATAACTTGCCAAAGCAGACTCCCCAACAATTGTGCTAGCATTATAGTAAGTGGCAGCACTTTGGACTGTTGCTGGAGATAAATTCACATTGTTCAGAAAGATAATGGTAGTTTGCATCTCGTTACAGTTAATTCCAGCACTGGTTTCCTCCCAGGCAACTTTCTTTCCTATTTAAAGTTTGTTTAAACCTTCATTCTGTGGATGAAGTGGTTTTTCATTAATATGATACTAATTTATTGATTTCATCACTTTTGTCATGTCTGTATTTTTCCTACTTCAAAACACTTCACGTACATTGCTATAAGGAAGAAAATACATTGGCCAGAAAGTTTCTGTCTGTACATTTTCTTAGTATGCTCTGAGCTATGGCCTTGGAAGGTCACAGACAGACCTTCTTTCAGCTCAAATAATGTCCTTCTCATTCTTCCCAACCTCCACAGATAACTAGGACAATACTAAATACCATTTGACACCATTAAACCCCGAAGACCCCATAAACAGAAACACATAGCAATGAAAAAAGCACAACTCCTCCAAGCAACTCAGAGCCTTCTCCAAAGGCAAAGAGATGTCTCACTTCACAGATGGGAAGATGAGGAGCAGAGCGATTGGGGGGGGGGGGCAAATCATACTGTGTGAGAATTGCAGGGAAGCACACCCTGCTGCTGCTCAACACACTCATGGGGTCCCACACTCACCCTTCTCTATGCCCAAGAAGGTCCCAGTGATATCAGGGTGTATCAAGGCCTAAAAACCGGCACAGGAGATGAAAGAGATCCACATATATTTTGTTCCCTTCTCAACAGCCTAAAGAATGTTCCAAGGGTGTGTTTTGCCATTCCTACATCTAAGATGAAGCAGGAGGGAACAATTTGTTTTTGCATTAAAATGTATGAAATAATGGAGACCACTCCAGTATTTCAAGGAGCAGAGAAATATGGCCTGCAAGTGTTCCTCTGAAGTGCAATCAGCTGCAGCACATAGCCACTTCCTGTGCATGAGTGTCCAAAATCCCTTGGATAATATTGATCTGGAGACTAGCTAGCAAGGCAGTGAGGACAGGCCACATCCTCAGAGAGTGTGAATCAGCATAGCAACGTGGACTTCCACAAGTTGCACAGCTTTGTCTCAGCTGATGCCGTGGCTGCTTGCAGAGAGGGAGGGGAGGAGATGACGGATGCTGCCCTGGGCAGGTGCTGCATGTGGGTCCCCTGTCTACAGCACTTCAGGCAACACCACGGATGGGACCCCAGTGGTGCTGGGTGCCTCTTGGGTGTAACCTCCTTAAAAGTGACCCTCAAACCAAGCACTGCTTTGCTCTTTCTTCTGCTATTTGTTTGGATGGGCATGTTGCAATAGCATTTATGATAGGAAGCCTGTTGAGAAGCGTGCCTCGGATGAAAGGAAGCTTATGAGCTTATGCCTTGCTAACCTTGATGTGCACGGTTCACACAGCCCTTGGTTTCCTTTTCTCTGCATCTTAACTGATCTCCCCAGCTGTCTGGTTATACCTTCCCCTTCCCTCCAGCCTGCCTTGCAGGCAGAAGCCAGGGAGAGATTTCTCCTTCCTGGTGAGCCTGGATGTTTCAGATCCCACAGCAAAGACCTCGGCTACTGCCTGCTCAACCTTTGTTTCGAGGGGAAAGAAGTTGCATTTTCCACCCCAACAGCTTGGATGAGGCATCCTGTAAGATGAGCAAAGCAGTTTTGAACAGCCAGTTGTTTGCCCTAAGCTTTGGCCATTGCTGTGGGACGACGACACCTTGCATGGCTTGGAGAGGAATGGGGCCAGAAGAGGGGTGAAGGCCATACATTTATATAATGTCTGTTCCTTTAATTTGTGGATGGAAATTTGCCTGTAGAAGTATGTAAGTATGCAAGTAAGGCGTGATGGCTGACAGTTTTCACCAACTGTTCAGACATTTAAGGCTTTTTTAAATCTATCATCTCCATTCCTTCAAGAGAGATACAAGCCTCTCTCTTCCTATTGTTTTCTATTCCACTCCTTCTCTAGGCACTCCCTCGAGGCCCTGTGTCTCAGATTTATTTCATCTATTTTTGAAGAAGAACAAGGGGCAGGTGGTGCCTGCAGAAGCTGAAAGAGAAAAGATGGACATATCTAGCACATGCCAAGAAAACAAACATGAAATCTCCGGAGCCGCCCTATCCTCTGGAACACCGAGCAACTTGCCACTTTCTTCTTCTTGATGCGCTTATTTTTATGAGCTCAAAGAATAAAGTATTGGATGTTACACAGCAGCTGCCCCAGGACATAATTCACTCATTCCATTGCTGCAGACTTCAAGGAAAAAAAAGAGCAGTGAAGGGGGGGAGAAAAGCCAGTTCCTTTGCAAAATATCCAGTTTCCCAGCAGCTCTAACAGCGTAAATGAGAAGAATGTTTGGGTTTGGTGTCCCTCCAATTCTCAGGGTTTCACTGAGGATTTTGGAGAATGCATTTACTCCTTTGCTAACTGCAAGAACAGATTTATCCTGCAGCCATGTGCTGAATGAGTATACAGGCCTAAAGGGAGTCTGAAAGCATAAACATTTACTTCATAAAAGAGATTCTGCAGACAGGACGCCAGAGACAGTCGACTCTGGGTAAGCATTTGTGCTCCATTGTAAAAAAATGTCCAGCAGCCAGAAGGAGACGTGCACACATTTCACACACCGGCCTTTGCCACAGTGGACAGCGATCCAAAGGGGCCCAGGAAGAGGCTGTCTCTTGACTGAGCTCGAAGTGCAGCAGTTCCAGCACTTCCATCTTTACTGCAGATGGGAAATCAGCCCCAGCTCCGCCTCTCGCTATGCAGTGCTTCGCCTGAACTTGGGGTGGGGAAATGAAAGAATAGCTCCATAACCAGGGAAAACCCTGGAGCATTGTGTCTCCCATCCAGATGCTGTAAGAAGATACAAGCTCATACTTTAGCCTTTCCCACAATAGGAATACCAATGAGGACTTGTCTCCTCTTTACCTGGCTGTTTATTTTCACAAAACTTGTTAAGAGAGTATAAAGTTGCTGAGATCTCCACCCTCCTGACGAATTTGATTGAAATCTGCCAAATGTTGAAAGATGTTGTCAGGGACTCTCTTTAAAACATGTGAAGCAAGACCCCATGAGCCTTGCTCTCTTAAGAAGCCAGGCTGCAAGTGCAGCAGAAGGGAAGCACTATTCCAAGGGGAATGCTGCTGCCGTGGCAGTCTGAGAGAGGCTCACCAGTCACCCAGCAACCTGTAGGCATGTGTGGAATTTTAGGAGTAACCTGTAGCTCACCAGCTTTGGGTGACCTGCATTGTTTTCCAATAATGTGGCAGCAGATCGTGATTTTTCATTACAACATCAAATCCCAACGTGGAGCAAAGGACCAAAGCAAGAGTTGCACACAAAATGAAACATCCTGTGGCAGTATCTTGCCATTGCACACTATTTATATTTTTCCTTCAAAATGAATAGTTAGGAGGTTCAGCCCTATCTGCCAAGAATACTAAGCACAGATGAAGTTTAAAGAGGATGTAGCAAACATTTCTGCAACATCCTCCTAGCCAGGAGCTTGCCCAGGATGGAGGGGCCTGAACCATAGCTGGGCGGCACACCACGGGGGTCACTGCACCACACGTCTCCTTGGCCAATGGCAATCCTCAAGCAGAGTATCATGCTTGCATATGAAAGCAAAATGATGAGAAAGCTTCCAGCATTTTTTTTCATGCCATGGTGTAGAATTGATGGAGTTGTGCTTGGTCTAGACAATTGTTAATGTTTTTGGTTTTCCCTATCTAATGTAATTGTTGCTTGACTGTTCAGACTCCAGCTCCTGGCACTGAGGAAGAGTTTAGGAGCATACCCACCAAGAACACTTTTCCTCTGCTACTCGCCAGGGTCTGACTATAAGGGGACTGGGGGCACAGTGTAGCAAGTCTTTTAACTGATCACCAGTCTGCTTTTCCCTACACATGTGTGGATGTATTTGATGGGCTGTTTTGAGATCTTAACCACCGATCCATTTGTATTTGTAGAGGAAAGCCGCCAGGTTTAAAGGCAGTAGATTTAGTTTGGGACTTTGGCCACAAGATCCTTTAAAAGACTGAGACTCTCCAGCTCCCAGGTGATGAAAAAGTGGGCTATTGCAAACACTGTTCTATCTCAACAAATCCCCAAGTCAGTTGAAGGACAGTCACAACCTATGCACATGGTAAGGAGCTGAAGGGCTGATGAATCATCAGCATTACCATTACTTGTATACAAAACCAAACTGTTGAATCAATGCCCTTCAGCAGCACCTTTCTCCCCTTTATCTTTTCAGATCTCCTTAGTTTTCTGTCCAGATGAAGAAAAAAGGGTGCAAATTCCAGGCGTGATTGTAGAAAGGCTCGCACACAGCGGATGCACATAGGAAGCAAAGGGGAAACTAATCTTCCCACATGCCTGCCGTTATCAGTGAAGATAGGCCAGCACTTCTTGAGGGCATTTCAAAAGAGAAGCTTCACAGAGGTGCTCTGAACTATTCCCTGCAGGATCCTCTTTCTCTCTGCCAGGTAGCCTAAGGCTTGCCTTTGTAGAAACCTCTTTAGATCCAGTTTCTTGGGGCTGATACTGAGGTCTGCTGTCAAGCCAAGAAAATCTTCCTTCATCTGCTTCTACTCAAGCAGCCCAAACCCGCCCCAAAGGCAGTGAATAGCAGCATCCTCTGTTGTAAAGGCCTAAAACCTGGATCAGCACCAATCACTTAAAGTCATAAAGAAGGATCATCCTACTTGATGAAGCAGGCCTACAGCCCAGGGAAGTTGTGAAATCTCCATCCTTGGAGACATGCAGAATGTGCCTGAGCAAGGCCCTGAAAAACCTGATCTCCCTGTGAAGCTCTGAGCAGGAGTTTGGACAAGAGACCGCCAAAGCTTCTGTGTGTTCCACAGTGTAGACTTAAGCAAGAAGCTCCACAGAAACAGCACCATATGGGACACCCTCCTCCCCATGGAGAGAGGATTAGAACAGAACAGCACAGGACAGATAGCGGTGGTATATAACTCACCAAAGGAAGGCATCAGTCAGGTACTACAGAAGTGTGTGCAATGTAAAACCTGCCCAAAGCAGAGCCCTTAACCAAACAGCCCATTGCCCTCAGCATTTTCTGCAGCCTCCGTGGCTGCTATTGAAATGAAGGCTGTTCTCTCCGCTAACTACTAGTTCACAAGCTGTTATGCAGCCAGCAGTGAGTCTGGGGACTTAAAATAGGCAAGGATATGCAAGACCTGAAAAGAAAATGGTCCTCATGGGGCTGTCACTCTCCAACAGTTAACTCTGAAAATTATTAATTTCAGGATTCCCAAGTTTACAAGCGCCAGGCTTCATGGTTATTTTCAGTCACTGCCAAAATAAAACTCAGTTTCCACATGCATACATTTTCCTCATACTCTCCCCCCTACTGGCCTCATCAACATTTTCTATCAGGAAACCCATTATTTATACTCTTCTGGCAAGGACATTATATTTCATCAGTGTTGCCGGCAATGCCAATTTCCCCTCCTTACAGTTCTATCCTAAACTGTTTTCATTTCTCTCGCCTTGTATTTCTCAGTAAACCAATAAAGCACAAATTCTAAGCCTTCCAGTTTCCCTCTTTTCCCTCCCACAATAGTCATTGATGTCTAACCACAGACGTCTGTGCTTCTTTTCAATAACTGTGCATGCAGTTGCCTATAAAATATGCACATGATAGCGCAGGGAAATTCCACACACGTTTTCTCCATCTGAAGATATACTGGTTCATACGTTACATTTATATTGGGTCTGGATGGTGTCCTGCCATCATTCTGCAGGGAGAAGTCCCAAGGCACTCAACAGAGGCTTTTCAAGCAGATAAATGACAGAACTTGGCCCTACAAGCGGAATATTGTATGATACATTTCCTTTTCTGTTTGCCAAATTGATGTTAAGAAGGGGTTATGCACTTAGACAGTCATCATAAGTTTCAGAAATAATCAGCAGACATTTTTACTGAAACCCCAGAAAACAGAGCAATTAATCAGAATATCACTGCTTTTTCTATGAAGCTGCAGTTGCTTTTATTTTACTGGCACTGCATCACATAGCAGCTTTTGCACCATGGGAGCTTTGAGGTCACTACTAATTTATGGGGAAAAACCTTTTTTACTCTGGGTTTTCTGAAAATACACAAACAAGCACCACTCAGACATGACAAAACTGAACTACAGATCCAAGTCCCTCTCAGGTGTCCCCTGTGGACCCTGCCAGATGTGCTGCACACATGGAGAATGACCAGGGAGGATGCAAGTACACTGAACAAGCTGTTTCATGGGGGCAGGTGGGCTGAAACAAAAGGCAGATAAGATTGACACTTTGATGTATGCATGCTCTGTGGAGGAGCAAAGTCAAATTAACAGCCTGAGCTCCCCAACAGCAACTGCATTGAAGGGGAATATTAATGCAGTTACCACATCTGCATCTCATTTTCCTTCAGCGTTTCCTAGTCATACTGAGTTCACCCACTGGAGAGTGACATAACAGCATGAGCTGATGGGAAAGTGTCTTGAGATCTATTATGAGGAAAAAATATGCGGAATACACAAATACAGTAGGGACAGAGGGAGGTGAGCTGACCAAACCCTGCATTTTCCATTTATGAAAGATGAGTGGAGGCATTTTTAGGACACCTCCTGTCTCACACACACCTGAAACAGCAGCATTGCCAGGCCCAGTCCTTAGCTGTGCTCCTCTGTTACAGTCCAGCATTGCTTCTGTGGGCTTGCTGTGGCACAGAGATACACACACACACCTCCTGCCAGGGTGTCAAAGTGCTAAAGGATACCATTTGCCCCTGTGGAGGGTCCCAAAGTGGGCACTGCACGGACATCTGCACAGCACCCAGCGAGTGTCCCTGCATGGTACCGCACTAGCACAGCACTTCCAACAGCTCCTTCAGGCATCTCCTGGGAGACATCCACATAGACAAGTTCTGTGCCTTCAAGTAGGATTGAAATGGAGAGGACTGAAGCCACCTTATTCTAAATGCCCAGAGTTCAGTGCTCAGTTTAGATTCATGGCGATAGGTGAATTGCCTTTACTTGCCTGAGGGCATCCCTGCTATCAGGCCATAAGTCTGTGTGTGTCAAAAGTTCACAAGTGGTGACCCAATTACCTGTCTGTAGCAGCGGGGCTGTGGTATCTGGCAGGCAGATCATGCAATACCTTAGCACTTAGGTCAAGGCACTAAGCCTCCTTGAATTGCATGAGATGTATCTGGTTTCGTAGAGAAGTCACGGACAAAAAATTAACTGCAGCACTGGAGGTAATCTGGGGAGTTTTAAAGATTTCTGTTGGATTTTATCACACTCAACATTGTGTCTGCTTGAGTTGCAATTAACAGCAAAGCTGCCACTGAGTTTGACAGGGCAGGTCCATGGAAATGTGAAAAAAGCATCAAGACTTTTTTCCTAGCCTACCTTCCCTCCCACTTAGAAGCACATTGAAAGAAACACTGCTGGATCTGAAGAAATGACAAGCTTATGGTCCCAGTGCAAGTGAGAGGAGTATTGTCCTTTCTGTCCCCAGGGGAACACCATAACAGCCCACCAGAGCTACCTGTCTGTGTCGGGAATGAGCCCCAACAGGAACCCCGAATCCTACTCCATGTCAGCATTTCCCCTGAGCTGTGGGAAATCTCACAGTCAGATCTAACTGGGGCTTGAGCATGCTGGCGTGGGTCCACCTACATCGGGAAGCAGTGTCGCTTTCAGAAAGTGACACTTCACACCATCCTCCACTACTGGCATCCTTCACCTGGCAGCTCTGGCTCCCCCCAGAAAGGCAGACTATCAAGGACTTCTCCAAGAGCAGATATACCCAGTGCTGATTTGCAGCCTGCCTGTGTCACCAGCCTGCAAGTGCCACAGGTACATTTGTTCAAACTGTGGCTGCAGACCTGCCTGCCCCCAGCATTTTGCCCTCAAGAAACAGTGTGCAGCTCTCACGAGTGGGTGGGGGGCACACTCAGAAGTGGCACCTGGTGCTGCATCTGAATGTGAGGTCAGGTACAGTCTCCACTGCAGCAGGAGTCAAAGACAATGCCAGTCTAAAACTCAGTCTAAAGCTTCTTTGTCAGTAGTTAAATAAAATTGGTAGCTCTGCAGCATGCTTTTTTTTCTCTTCAAGCTTTTCTAGCTCAGTAGAGGGAGAGAGAGGTGCCACACAAAGATTATGAGTGACAGGTTGATACAATGACTAAACATCTTTGGCTTATTTTCATCGTTAGGCCAACTAAGCATAGCTAGCACATAATAAATTTGAGCTGCAGTTAAAGGTCTGCAGCATTTTTACTAGATGGAAGTTCAAATTCCCAAACCTAATTCCTGTTCCTAGACTTTGGTATCATTTTAGGAGTGTGATATTTTATTCTTCCCTTTTTCATCAAAGATGACAGAAACTGCACTGGAGGCAGTGATCAGATGGCTCTCTGGCCACATGGCAGCATGGACCTCAATAGCAGCAGCAGCAGCAGCAGCAGCTCTGTCACTTAAGGGGTCTGTAGGTTTTGATTCTGGTGGCTCCAAACACAGACTTTATCCTCAGCCTGAAGGCTGGTCTAAGCTCTGTCTGGAGCTCAGAAACTTGTTCTGTCAAATGACAAAGTATCCCTTAGCTCCATTCCTGGTGGTTTATTCAAAGGTGCAAGAGTAGCTTTTTATAAGTTTTAAATCCTGATG
This sequence comes from Falcunculus frontatus, assembly GCA_013398115.1. NCBI lineage: Eukaryota > Metazoa > Chordata > Aves > Passeriformes > Falcunculus > Falcunculus frontatus. The sequence goes on from VZRV01007522.1 coordinate 105,118, forward strand.
CAAGGGAAATTAGCCATTGTTTTCCTTCAGGGTCCCAGATTCACAACTATTAGCATTCAAAAATAAAATAAAGTTATGGTCAGCTGTAAAAATACCAGCTAAAGAACTTGCAGATGTTCCTAGGGGAGCTACTGAAATATTTTGGCACCTTTGCTCTGTCATTAAAGACAAAACGCGATAGTCGGTTAGGGCTGCAGTGTGAGTTCAAGTGCACAGAGAAAAACAGGAAAACATTTAACAGTGCTAATAGTGAATGTGGGTTCAGCCCTACAAAACGTTCACAAAAGCGCTGGCAGGACTCCAGCTCCAAAACCCCATGCTTTACCCTGACTGTGGCATTTAGGTCTTGGAGCATCAGTGGGTGGCTGCAGAGAAGTCAGGATTGCAGCACAAGCCTTTGCTGCACAGACAGTCCCAAGTGTGGGCTAGAGACAGCTTTAAACACGGCTTGACACAGGACCAGGGATCATAGAAGGCAGGTATAATGGTCTGACAAATACACTGCTGGGGGTAAGCTACTTCTCTCAGATAAACTTCTTCAACCTAGCTCAATTATCTCCACAAGACTCTACCCCACTTCAAGTTAGCTCCACTACTGGCAATGGGGATATAGCCTGAAACTCAAAGGAAACCAAGTACCTTATAAAAATACAAATAGGGGCCCCCTCAGGCACCTCCAAAACGTCTACTCCTAAGAGCAGGGCCTAGGCCACTGTGCATTTTGCAGAAAAGCGTAAATTGCTCTGCCTTAGGCCAGCCAGGAGGAAGCTTCATTCCAAGAGTGAATAGTTCCCGCCTCCAAATTCTTTCATCTTTCTCTGCCTGACTCTTTCTGGCTCATCTCTGGTTTTCCTCTTCTTTCCAGATGCTGTGGGGAAACTCTAAGGATGGAAGAATTCTGCCCTAATTCACCCTGAGGGAAAGAAGCAAGATACATAGCCAAGTTGGTGAGGAAGATGCAATCAAAGCATGTCATATGGCCCAGAGATAAGGAGGGGAGTGAATCAGTCACTATGTGACAAGGTAGCACTAGGAAAAAAATGGGACTTACCCATTCATAAAAGCCTGCCAGTGCACACTATCACCTTACTGGGGAAGGGGGAACTCGTGCAATGCTTCATGCAGAAGGTCCAGGTAGCAATATACACATGAACTGTGACCACAGAAATATCTGTAGGAGCTGTCTTTTGCTACCACTCACTGATATTCCCCAAGTTAATAGCTGGGCTGACATTAATTAGAAACCTTTTTCCCCCTTTCTAATCTCTAATAGGTCATCTAATCCATGCCAACTGAACGGCAGGGTTTTTCAGAAAAATAGATTGTCAAAAGCTCTTTTGTCTACTGGAGAGGTTTGAATAATTGGACATTTCTACTGGAAAATTAATCTCTGATCTAATAGACATCACATATCTGAGATTTTCCTCCGTGTTCATTTCTGCCCAGACAACAGAGCACCATGCTGTATTCTCTGCAAACAAAATGTCCATCCAAGAAAAAGAGGTTACTGCACTCAGTACAGTACTCAGAATCTTGATATGCCACCAACTATGCATGACAAATGCTGGAGAGGAGCAAAGCTTTCAGGAAGAAAAGAGTGTGCATGCTCCGGAGAGGCAGAAGGGTCCCAGCCCACAATATTTAAGCCTAGTTCCAAATTTTCTCAGTGTTTCTGCTTTTTTGGATAGGAGTTTGGGTCTCTGTGCATTTCTGTGAAGGAGACAAGGAGGAAGGGAGGGAGCCTTTTCTTTGTTCCCAAACAACATCTCAGCCTGTCTCAGGCTCACACACCAACATCTAACAAGCAAAGACAAACAACATCACAGCTCCACAATGCTTAAGCTTGATTGAATGACGACAATTCCACGTTAAAATAAAAAAGAACATCAGAGCTTTCCACAGCTGCATCAACATTATCTATTAAAAAAAGCATGACACTACATGAAGCTTTGGCTCTGCAAGCCAAGAACCTAAATCAGCCATGGTTTGGAACGAGGCCATTGCTGAATTCCCGTGTAAAGCGATGCTGCCATATTGCTTACTTTCCACTGAGGTTTTCCACAAATTAACAGCTGTAGCAGACTCCCAGAAAACAGCAACTCTTTCCAAGTCTTTCTTCTCTGAAAATGTTGTTTCTTCACTTTATTCTTCCCCATATGGAAGGGGAGAGGAGGGTAAAAAAAAACTCAACAGCCCTATGAAACAAACCCAAAAAAACCCCAGACAGACTGTGAGAAAAATTAATCACAAAGATTGCCTGGAAAGAGAGCGGTTATCTGTAAAATTAAACCAGTGGTGGGCCCAATTTTTCTTTTCATTATACCAGCATGGTGGGATTGAGAATCAAACCCAGGAAAAATATTTCTGGAGCAGCCCTTCTGATTTATGACCATCTCAGCCACTCTGACAAGATCAGAAAACTGCTGGATTCTTTCCAGTTGAGCACCACCAAAGGCCAAATCATTCCTATTTAGGGAAAAACAAAACTTCCCTCTGGTTCAGCAAGAATAGTATTTGGCACCAAGCACAGAGAAAACTGCCTCATTTCAGCTGGCTCGCTGAAGTGCAGCTGAAATGGAAAGGTGATACCAGGCTGGTGTGGGTGGCTTCAGATCATACTCTTTCCTCCTGATTGCATCTTGGACATCACTAGGTCCCACACAGGGTGATGCAGAGGGATTCATTATAAGTGACAAAAAAACCTCTTAAAGCAAAAGTTATTTGATTTCTAGCATGCACAGATGGCTGTTGACTCACTTGTGAGAGGAGTGATGGAACTAGCAGTCTGGCAGAAGCGTTGGGACTCTCAGCATTAGAAAACATGGATTCACAGAGCTGGTTGAGTTCTGAAGATCTGTGAGCTGTGGTGTAGTAAAAGGCAATCCTTGGGCCTAGAGACGGGGCTTTCCAGCTGGTGGGGTCCTGTGTTTTGCCTCCTTGTGCCTATCAGCAGGATGCAAAGATGTGGGTTGCCATGGGTACTTGGGTGTGTCAGCTGAAAGCAGCACAGGGTGCTTTAGGAGAACAGCAATGTAAGGTCATACAGGGCACCTGGCGCTGCGCCCTTCAGAGCCTCCTGACCCCAGGGTCACCTCTGTGCAGCAATGCTACAGACAGACACTTCAAAACCTCTGCCAAATGCAAGTCCTTTTTGGGGAGGGCTGGGAGGGTGATAGCACTGTGAGCTATCATGAAGAGAAGTTTAGAGATGAGCCTGCACCACTGGTTGTTGCTGTTACTAACTCCTAGGTGGCTTACCCTGTGTGTCAGAGGCAGCAGCAGCCCCAAGCCTGAGGGCCATCACAGGCTCCTCTTCCCCATCTGCTGCTGGCATGCTCTGCAGGTCGCAGGAGCCACTCAGAGTGGTCAGGAAACAGCTATCGCAAAGCCAAACTTCCTAATTCCAGCCAGTGTTGGATGTGATCGCCTTGGGTCAAATGACAAACGGCACCCCATGGCAGCTCTCCCAAGGGCACTGCTGTCTGGGCAGGGACCTCATCTTGCTGCGAGTCCCCTGCCCCGAGAAGTCCTTCTTGTCCCCATTTTGCTCAGCTTGGCATTTGAAGGCTTGCACGTTATACGTCTGATGCAGACCATGTACAAAAGGAGCTATCAACAGCCGGTTCTCTGTTCAGAGAAATTTTTCTTCAGATAAATTTTTCCAAAGTATGAAATGAATCAGCCCTCTGGAGCACAGGATGCTGCTTCAGCTTCAAGTTCAGAAGCCTCTGCAGTCCAGGTGGCTACTGGCACAGTTCCTCAGATTTTGATGTCCGTCTCACACCTCTGTGATCCCACTCTATTAGCCAGGTCTCATGTGATCAGTGCTCACTTCACACAACAAGCTCGAAAAATAAATATACCTATCTTATCTTTCAAGTATACCCACTGCCTATGAGTTCCCAAAAAAACCCAAAAACAAACCACCAAAGCTACAAGTAATGCTGGAGAACAAAGGACCTGATCATTTCTCCTGACCCAAATTTTAAAAAAACATTAAAATATCCATTTTCTAGTGAGGGGTTCTGTCCTCAGTGCACTCCCCAGCCTCAGAGATGTTCTGTCATACTGTTCACTAATTGTTTTTAGTGTTTGATGTGAGTATTTTTGGCAGTCAGTTTGTCATGAATTGACACTTATTTTGTCAACCTATCTTCAGCAAAACTGCACACCCTCCCTCCTCGTAGACCTGTCAGAAACATAAAGATTACTCATTGCATATATCTAAGAAGTTCCTGAAGCCAGCACTTGGAGTTTGCATAACAACCATTGTCGACAATCCACCTACAGCAGCTTAAAAATACAGATTTGAATGGGTGAAGAGAGGCCGGGAGTTCTCAGAAGGACGAGTCAGATTCAGGATTTTATTAATAGAACTGGAGGTGTTCTCATGAAGGCAAAAAAAAATCCCCCAAACCCACTCTCTTGTTATCTTAGCTGTCATCAGCAATCACCTTTTCAAAAACAGGCAGGCTAGATGCAGAGTATTCCTGTAGATGAGCAAACAGAAAGCTGCTGCAGAAAAACATTGAGAGCAAGATGGAGAGCAGCAAGCACCACGGATCATCTCCCAGCTCCTCCTTGGGAAGTGCTGGGTGTGCAGCTGCCTGCTTCGTGTCCTCTGGCCTTGCTGAAGGGACTTCATTTATTTATTTTCTTTCAGTCTGGTGCCACACATTTCACCCCTGGAGGGTTAAATGCCAAACAAAGGGAACCCACCAGAAAAACACTCACAAAGCTGTTTGTGGTATGGGCTCCAGCACTCTCTCCAGCAAAATAAAGCAATTATATTAATGGGAGTGCACAATAGGCACTGACCAAAATAGCAGATGAATTGATGTGGATCAGCAATGGCTGTTGTGAGGGCAGGAGGAGCAGGGCACAGGACAGAGGGGACGATGGGTGGCTGGCTGCGTTTCTGCCATGCTGCCACAGCAGCAGCATCCTGCCCAGCCCTGCCCCCAGAGCTCAGCAAGGGGCACTGCGGAAACCTGGCCACCTCCTAAAACAGGGATTGCTCCTGGATGATGACAAGCTGCAGCACAGCAGAGAAGGTGCTGCCCTGCCTGAAGGGTCTCCCATGTGCCTATGCAACCTTCTCCCAGGTCTTGGGGGAAAGGAGGGACATTGGGGGTGGTCGTGAGAGTGACAGGCATGGGCAGGAGAGCCCAGAGAATAACAGCGACATCAGAGGCATCATCCAGCCACGTTAAAAACCTCCACTCTGAAAAAATGTCAACACTCGCAGTCTTTTCCAAGCCAAATCCCCAGCCTGTTAGGTTCACCATTAACAACAATCCCTGCAACTTTCTTAGCCTTGCTGTTTACACAAGCTCGAGCTTTCATACATAAAACTCTTAAATGAAAACGTTAAAGAGCAGCTGGCGCCTCTTGGAAAACTCATAAAAAGTCTGTTTCCAAACAGTGTCGCTTCTATACCATAAATTTCTATATTTCTCACTCCCCTCGTTCCTTATTTCCAAAGACATTTGCATGAAAACAGGAACTTTGTTTATTAAAGAGTTCATCTGCTCCTGCTGTTAATTTCCCACCTGAAGCCAGAATCCCCCGGGTATGACATCATTAGCACAGCTCTGGAAATTATCATGAAGTCACAAACTGCGGGTTAGGGCTCCCCTTGGAGAATAAACAGAGAGAAGACAGAACCTCTGCCACTGCCAAACCCCAGATCCTTATCCAGTTTTTCCTGGAGCAACATCCCATTGACTTCAGTGGGACATTGACTAAAATAAGGCTGTCAGCAATTCCTGTTTCAGCCATTCCTCCCTTCCTGTTCCTGCCTCCAGGGCATCAGGGACTTGCCCTGTGCAGCAGGTCTGGGACAGGAGAAGCCCTGCCCTGGCATGATGCTGGTCCTCCCAGTGCCACGTCCTCACGTTGCTCCCTGCAAGCAGGGGCAATCCGAGGGGGACATCATCTCATCCCTGTATCAGTTCCTGTGAGTGTCCTCCTTTCCAACTATGCACCATGATACGTCCTGCTTGCATGAAGGCCATCACGTGGGGATCTCATGCAGTCCAGGAGAGCAGCTGCTGGGATGCAGGAGACCAGAAGGGAGTCCTGCTGCAGCTGCCCCACATTGCACATGGGGCTGGCTGTGGGGGAGTGGGGCTGCCCCATGCACAGCCATAGACAGGAACAGCTGTCTAACAGTGCTGGAGACTGGGGATGACTAAGGGCACCTGAAGATCAAGGATAAAAACCTTTACATGGAGACCTATAGGAGGGAGAGATACGTTTCATGTGCAGAGGCAGAAAAAAGAAACACAGGAGCTAAAATGTCTCCTTATGTGAGGATGGGAAGACAAAGTAAAGACGTCTTTTATTAGAACAGATCCAGCAACTCTAATCAAATCTACATTTTCACCTCCTGCTCCATGAAAAGCACAAGAAAATTAACTGGGAGCTTAGAGAGCTTCTTTAAATCTCTTTTCACATATAGAATCTCTGACACAGTTGAAGCCCTTCCCTCCCATCATCAGGCAAGCACAGCTAATATATAATTGCTCAGGCCAAACACTGCTTGTTTTCAATCTGATACCTATGCATGCAAGTGGCAGAGGTATCAGATTGTGATCATTGTTATCATTGTCACATGATGGCTCTCTGCATGAAGCACGACGTATTTGTGATGGGTCTCTGCACAAGTACCACAATGCTGGGTGTCTGCAGCAGCAAATACAATCCGGCTCTACACAACCAGCACTCTCCATCCCGCAGCCTGTGGTAAGCAGGCTGCTTGTCTCCCTGCCTCCCCACTCTGGGCCACGTCAGCAGCTAGTCTGGGCTGCTCAGTACTACTGTTATGGAGCAGACACCTGAGCACAGATGTCTGGAAATCTACATACCTGTGAGAATGGGATGTGGCTGAGTGGGACAGAAACAGTCTGGTTTGAAACAAGGTTATTAATATTGCATGGGGAAGGTGGAGGCAGACTATGGGATTGATCAGATACAGTCCTTAAAGGATTTCTTCAGTTCACCTCATACTCTAAGCTTTAAAACCTTTGCATACATATTGCTACATCTTTATTCAGTGCGGGTGCTGGGATCCTAAACAGTGTTTCAGAAATATTGACTATTTGTCGAATATGAACAGGTAATATTTGGTATAGCAGAGGGGAAAGAAAAAAAAAAAGGAACATATTTACTCTTGCAAATAAAACCTAAATTCTTCCCTCAGTGAAATCACTGTGATTTGATTGATCACCACAAAGCTGCTGCATGGTGGCAGTGCTCTGTTTTCATGACCTGATTTGGGCTTGGCTGCTGGGAGATACTGTCTGGGGGAGAGTGAGCCAACGAGCGCTCCGGAAGCATGGCATGGCATGACATGACCACCATGTGCCTCTCCTCCCTCGGGTCTGCCACCAGGTCCTGCTCCCCCCAGCTCCCTCCAGAACAGCCCATAAGCACCACAGCCTCCCATTTCCTTCAGTTTGGTCCATTGTTATAGCAAGTCCAAGTGTTTTCCTTGGCATGGGCCAGTAGTCCCATAGCACTGTACTTCCTCCACACCGAGTAAGTGTTATTTAACAGCTCTGATTATTTTGGAGAGTTGTTCAGCCTCTTTTTTTTGAAAAGAGGAGAATATATTGAAACTGATTGTATTGGCTGCTTGTGCCTATTTTTTCTGGATGGTCCTTACTCTCTTTGTATAAAATGTGGGATGCAGACCCAGGCAACTTTTCAAGAAGGGCACAGTGCCACTATCACGTGTGCCTTGTTTAAAGGAGTTGTCACCTCTGTCAAGATAAGCATGCGAGAAAGGGAAATGCAGGCATACTGGGAAGAGGTGTCCAGTCTATGCTCTTGGTCGCCCCAGTTCGCACCCAACTGAGTCAATAAGAATTTGGTCCAAAGCAAGCAACAACAGGAAGAGCTGATAAAGCTCCTCTGGGTGCTGTTATTTATCCCCTTAGCACACCTCCTGATAGCATAACTTTAACCTGTCAAAGAAGGGTTGTCCTCATTTCTTGATATGGATACAGGCAGACAAAGAGTAAATATTTCAGTGCAGCTGAAAGTGTCTCTGACTCATCATATCATCATCATCATTTTTCTGGAAGGTACTGGCTTCATTCTCTTTCCTCAGCCCTTCCCTTAGGACAGTTTACTCCAGGAGCTCTGCATTTTCTCAGAAAATCCCTAATGTTCTCTTTGAGAGTCAGTATTGTTAATTTTAAAGAGCAATCAGGAGACAAGCCCTCCCTTGCTCTGCCTTCCAACCCTTGTTTTACCATTTCCTTACTTTCAAGTCCCAGTGTAACAAACGTTCAAGGTCTTCCTCCCACCTGCTTCTCCAAGGCAGTTTTAAATTAGCCATGATTTCCTTCTCTCCTCAGCTTCTCATTTTTTCCGAAGTCTGTACTATCAAATCCTAACGCCCTCCTTTCCTCTTTGTTATTTGAGGCAGCCCCGCTTTGTGCTGCTCATTCATGAGGACACTTCCACCCACTCCACTGAGCCAATATTCCCCACTTCTGCTCTGCATAAATGCTTTCATCCCCACATTAATCTAGCTCTGACTTCCAACAGCTGCTTTTTATTTCAGAGTGGGGGGGTTTTTTGTGGCTTGTTTGTTGTTGTTTGTTTGGGGTTTTTTGTTTTGTTGGGGGTTTTGTTTGCATGCGTGTGTGTCTGTTTTATGAGTACCCTTTCACACTCTGCAGAGCTGCAGAGTCTTTCTGAAGTGAGTACTTTCTTGGGAGGAGGGCAGATCATGGCAACAGAAGTGAAGGTTGTTTGCTGGAAAGATCATTTGCTCTCTTGAGTATGAAAAAAATTATTGCTGCTAACTTCAAGTGGGCCCACCCTCTGCTCCAGGCATCTCTGCAGCCATGAAAATTACAATGTCCCTGGTATTAACAGCAAGAAATGGCAACGGCTCACTCCACTACAACTCCCTGCTCCTGCACTGCTCCCAATAACAACTGAAACTTCAAATTAAATTGAGAAGCTGCCTCCTCAACCAATGCCTCGAGCAATCTTCCCCAGAGGAAAGTGGGGCCACAGGGCATGTCTGGAGAGGTAATGAGCCTCCAGGCTGCTGGAGTCCATGGGGGAGTTAGTCCCAGACCAACATTTATTTTTTTTTACAATCATGGTGGTTAAACACTGGAATGTATTACCCAGAGCAGTTGTGGATGCCCCATCCCTGGAAACATTCAAGGTCAGGTTGGACAGGACTCTGGGCAACCTGATCTAGTTCAAGATACCCCTGCTCATTGCAGGGGGTTGAACTAGATGACCTTTGAATGCCCTTTCCAACCCAAACTATTCTATGATTCTACAAAATCTGGCAAGCATCCCCATGGGCAGAACAGACTGTAGCCCAAATGAACAAGGAGAGTGACCCATGGAAAGCTGGCACAGGCCAAACAAACTCCCATTAGATGAGTGGGAGGGCTGGTCAACAAGGTCACAGGCACACCCCACCACAGCTCTGCTGGTGTGACACCGGCCAAAGCTACTTCCAGAAAGCAGCTTGGGCTGGAACAGTCCACCAGTGCTGGGGCAGGTGCTGGGCTCACTCATGGCTTTTCTTCTCCTAGCCTGGACGTGGTTTCATCAGTTTGACAATGTCATCTTACCCCAGCCTCGTGGCTTCTCTCCCACTTCCCTGAACTGCCCTGCACCACCACCACAGAGGCCCACAGATGCCTCCCACCTCCTGCTTCCTCTCATTTCTCTGGGCTTGCATTCTCCAGATTCTTCTCAGCTCCTCACTTTATTTCTTCTGTTCCACACAAGGATCCAGGAGCCATAAATGGATCAAGCTGTGGCAAGATCTAAAACTGTCCCATCTTTAAAAAGCCAGAAATACCCTGCAATCTGTGAGAACTAGCCAGTCCAGCCACAACAGTGACATATCCAGACCTGGGATATAAGGGTTAAACTTGCCTGGTTTCTAAAATCCCATAATACTTGTGTGCACAGAGCTGTTACGCTGCAATTTACTCTAAATTGATACTCCATTTATCTGTCCATAGCCTTGGCATCTTGCTGCCCCTGCACTCCTAAATCACCCTTCTTAGACTCTCCTTATTTAATTTTCCAGCTCTTCAAGCAAACTCTTCCTCTAACGGTCCCTGCATACCTCTGAGTCCTCACCTTTGAAAATGCTGCCCCTGTCTCACTTTCCATGCAAACATGTTAAGGCATGGAGCTGAAATGTCATGCCAGAAAAAGCAACCCAGGCTGTTTCGGTACATGCAGCGGTCAGCATGCCCTGCTGGAGAGCCTACCAACATGTAACTAATATCCTGAGTTTCAGAGCCAGACGAGTCCTATTCCTTCTCTTGTCCAAACCACAGAGACAAGAACATCCAGCCTCTCCAACATCTCACAAATCCTGGGATCGACGTGGAGATACAGAGAGGGAAAAGCCAAAAAGCCACCAAGCTGCCCAGCGATGCTGGCATTATGATCTGGGACCTTCTCATGCTTGTGGAAGCCGTCATGACCCTACTGGAGTGGGCAGGCTGTGATATTTGACTGAAGGTATCTTACCTAGATGCAGTAGTTGACACTTCCCTCTCGAACATACTGATGAGTTTGACCCACTTCTGCTGAGATAAAGAAATCAGAGGAAAGTCTGGGGAAAATGGAATCTGAACAGAGTAAAAAGAGACATTTACATACAAGGAATAGCTGTAACAACACGAACCCAATCTTTTTTTTCTGCTAGCCTGCCACACCACTTTGAAAAATCCTTCTCACTCTGCAGGCTTCAGTCCTGTGGGTCAGGGGAGCAAAAGCACGCAGCACTGCATGTTAAATATCCTCTGATGCTCCAGTGGTCTCAGCACATTTCAAACCTATGGTGTGAAGGCCCCTCTCAGACACCAAGGCAACACTTGCTTTGCTGTGCTTCTTCACAGGCACCAGAATCGGCACAGAAACACATCTGCCTAGGGCTGGCATCTTTGATTTACTGGTTTATTTTGACTGTGTTGTTCCTCTGGCACATCTAACTCTCCCCTCCAAGGACACGAGACCTTTGCACTTTTCTGATGACTTCATCCCTTGTACTCCACTCCCACAAGCTATAGGTCAGGGATCGGATGACGGACTTGACCCAAACCGGCTGACAAAGGCTTCTCATCTGCTTGGCATGGCATTCAGAGAAATCGATTCACTGAGGTGTCAATGCTACATTGCATTTAGCAGCAGTTTCTAGGCATGCCATGAAAGGCACCATCACATCAGCAGGCTTATTGACCCATTCAGTAGAAACTCCAGTACTGAGCATCCTTCTCAGCTCCCCACCGTCTGAGGGCAAACCTTCCTCCAACCATGTGTGTTATGCTGAGTATAAAGAATAAAAGTTTAGATTTTGCAGAGTTGCCTTCCCAACATTATCACAGACTCCCCTGAGGTTCCTTCTGAAAGAGAGGAATGCCATGTCTTCCCAGTATCAATGGATATTTCATCTCTTTTGCTGTGCAAGTTAGGTGTTCAAGGAGGTACTGGCTAGCATGGAGACAGGAGCAGGCACAAATAGAAATGTGCCACTGCTGTTCTTAAAAGACAAAGCACAAGGAAAAAGCATCCTCAGATGAAGTCACCTTTCCCTCCAGGTCCTGTCATCTTCAGGCACACAGGTCAGGCCTGGACTTTCTTTCTAATCTTGCTCCATCTTGCCACTGGAACCGGATTTTATCCCCCCACAAAGTCCATCCACATCATCTCTCATTACTAATACTTCCCTGAGCATCTATGTTCTCCATTTTCCTTCTCAAGTCCTTATGAACTCACTTAGCACTTTTGCTGGTTTGCCTTGTTAATAATTGTCTATTCCTCTATTCTTTCTCACTTTTTTCCAGGCAAAAGGAGGGAACATGCCTTCCCAGAATTGGCAGCCCTGTCCAGGAGTATCATCAGTGGGCAAGTGTTAAAGTCCTGCTTGTGTCCTTACCCCTCTGCCCTCAAACTGCTGTAGCAGTAACATAAATTTTCTCAGTTCCTAAAATTTGCAAAAGACTGTGCTCCAGTTTTTTTGGTTTTCCACCAGCTGCCCAGTGTGGTAAAATTAAAGACCCATTTATGATAGATGACAGTAGATCAACAGTGTTTAAATGGAAATCTACAGATGTTTTTGCCAATGGTGTCTGAATAAAACAAGGACTCCAGCAAGGCTAGACATAGTTTGGCTAAGGATCAGACCAAAGATATCAGAACTTTCTGAGTGCTTTGAATGTTTTAAGGTACATCCATCACTAACTGAAGACAGAGTTAGTTCATTTCTTGAGATATATTTGAAGTAATTTGCAAAAGCAAGCATGAAAACTGAAAGCACCATGGAAATGTGCTCCGAATGGTTACACTACACTGACTATGGAAGGAATTCAGCACAGATGAGGGAATATATATATTATGTGTATATACATATATACACACACACACACACACACACACACACACACACACACACACATATGTAAAATTCCGTTTGGAGATGGCTGGCTATTTCCAGCTCAGCTGTGGTGCCCCAAAATGCCCCATTCTGCAGCCTTCTGAAATGACAGGCTGTCTGTTATGAAAATCACTTTGAACTTTCATATTTCTGGTCCAGAGTCTCCCTCTATACTTCTCATATGTATTAACTGCTTTTGCATACGATAACTGTTTTCAAAGCCAAGTCACACAGTCAGCATATCTTCACATCGTAGTTTCACTATGCAAATTGCCTGTGCCCCTCTCTTCTAGGTACTGTATTTGATGCATCCCCCTGCCTTTTTACCTCGTGGGGGGCCCCGTCAGGGCTTGCCTCCCAGCTCCAAGAGCATAAGTGAACACCAGCCCATCCAACTAAACAGGCTGCTCGCATGGAGAAATGCCTCACAGTTTGAGATGGAGCCTTGTCAGGTTGCCGGATAAAAAAAGCCTTACATTCATTTCTCTCGCTCCCAGGCTCGCTGCTTAGTCAGCTGTTACACCGCCGCATAAAACCTTTGCTAAAAGAGCTGTGGTAGAAAATAGCTGATCAGTAAGTCTGAAGTGTCAGAGCTGTCTGGGTAGGTGGAGGCACTAACAGGAAGGCAGGAAACCCAGTCTGTAAGCTTCAGGCTGGGAGAGAGGAAACCGTTTCCATTCAGTACAGAGATTGCAGGGCAACACTGATGGGAGGGCTCAGGCTCAGCCAAAAAGCCATTTTTTTCTCCTCTGGTTTAATGATTCCTGGTTGCTGGAACTCAGCACCCCAGGGAGGAAGCGTGGGCCAGCCTACGCTGAATGCTGCTCCTTGCTCCTACTCTTGCAGCCGCGGGGAGGGGAGGCAGAGGATCTATAAATGTATTTCACACAAGTGTGTGTGAAATAACCCACATAAATCACCCTGCGAGACTTTTTTTAACTGCCTGCTACCTGTAACACCAGCCACAATTAGCACACCAACTTATTTACATGTCATAAATCCGTGGCTCACAAAGACCTGTTGTACTGACTTTTCACCACAAACCTGCGAGCTTTGGTAAATTAGTTAAATCAGACTCACCCCTTTCTTATAAAGGGTTTCAACCAGCTCACAGCAGCATAAAGGTAAATCACACAAGGGCTGCCTTGTCCTTCCAGACTCCAATCACAGCTCTAGCATTCACCCCTTCACAATTCCAAATCCTGATTAGATCAGGGAGTAGATCCTGCACATGGATCTAAGTGTGGGAAAAACAACGCACCAAAGATCTGGAGTTCACTAAACTGAGCCCCCACCAACATCTCCCAGCCTGGCAGCTGTTCCAAGGCAGCTTTCAGTTTTAATCACAAATTATTCTCCTGACAGCCCACAGCAAAATTAAAGCAAGCATCACAAGACAAAGAGGCTCGACTTTGGTTTACAAATTTCATGCAAGATCCTCTGGGGGTTCTAGTTTGATTCCAGGAATAGCAAACCAGCCCCCCAGATGCAGCAGCTGTGCCCAGGAGCACCCCGAGGCAGCGGTGCTGTTGGCTCCTCGCATCCTGCAGTATCCAACAGCGGTATCCCGCACATGGGGCACCTCTGGCCAGCCCCACCGGTGGGTTACCCTTTGCTGTGCCCAAGTACACACTGCTATGGATGGCACTGCACGTCGTTCGTTCCTCCTCACTGACCAAACCCAGCAGGGAAATGCATCTCTTACAGGCAGCGGGAACCAGACTCTCTCATACCAGGTGTGCATTGTGCGATGGAAATCAAAAGCAAGTTATGTTTGAACCTGCAGTACCCACACGGCTTGACCAAGCCATAAAAATGCAGCTGTGTCAGTACAGAGACACCCAGAAATGTCCATCTGCTCCTGTGTGTGCAGGCATGTGCTTGCAGCGTGGTCTGAGCACTGCCTGGCACACTGAAGCCTCACTGCAAATTAGGGATGAGGGATTATTTTTCATTTTCCCAACTGCAAACGAAGGATTTACCCATCCCTCCATCCCTCCCACAGAGGTCTTGTGAGGATAAAATGAGTTATTTGAACATTTCGAAGGCTGGAAGTGCTAAGAGCCAGACGGGAGGGAGTGGTCCAGAGAAGCAAGGAAGCAGAGCGTACATTCAGTGGAGGACTTGTTCCAGCTAATGCACAGAGAGCTCCCTTGCTCCCTGAAAAGCCACTCCAGACAATGCCTAACAGAGTGCACATATTGCAGAGCCTCACGTATTCCATTTTCCTGGAAAAGCACAGAGCAGCAGTGGTTTTGGGCTCTGCCTGGGCTCTGACCGCTTGGAGCACCACACCACCTCCAACATGTGTCCATTAGCAGAATTTAGGTCCCACTTTGCTCATTCCTTTTCCTGCTCCATTCTTGATGGCTTCCAAGGGCAGATGTTTCCACATCCCTCTTCCCCAAAATAAGGCAAGAGTGTTCTTTGTCCTTCATGGCACTTACTGTACATCACAATTTATGATCTTTAGTCAATGGGGCAGAGTGCAGTCAACCCAAATGGCACCATCATATCACCAGGCAAAACCCCCTAAGAAGTGCAGCAATTCATTTATCTGCCAGCACCATACTGCCAAAGGGGATGGTAGGAAGGAAGAAAATGATCCATGGGCACCCACCAAACACAGCAGCATGTGGAGATCCAAATACAGAGCACCCTTGAACTCAGCATGGCAGGCCGGTGGCTTGCTGCAGTGAAATGGGTGGATTTTCACACCCCTGTTCACTTCTGGCTGAATGATTCCCTATCCCACATGGCCATGATCTCCACACAAGTGAGAGAAGGGAAAAATCTATGTGCTGTAGCCAGAAAACAACCTGCAGTTGAAATCATGATACCTTTTAGCTAAGAAAGGTGTTAATAACAAGAAGAATTGAATAGAAGAAGCAAAAAGGGATGTTCTGGACACTCCAGAAAGCTTTCCATCTTTTTCCTAAGTAGAGCAGGGCAGAAAGGCTGCAGGGTGCACCACCAGTATATTGGCATTTTTCCCACTAATTGAAGTTTCCATTCACATAAAACTATCCCATGCTAATACATTGCACTTTCATTAAAATCACGTCACTTCAATTCTTTATATTTTTATTGTGGCATATAAATTACGCTGTCCAAACAAAAAAAAAAGAAAAGCCATTATAAAAAGAAATTCTGAAATTAAGTGCTCCATTCTAACCAAAGAAAAAGGGAACGTTTTGAACAAAATAATTTGGCCTGTATATTTCTCTAAACAAAACTGTGTCACAACAAATGCAATCCTACAAAGACCATTTGTATTAATAAAATGGTATTTTTGCAATAAAAAAAATTGCTGGCAAAGTGTTCAGCTGGGTTTATTAGTGTCATTAAGAATCCTCCCACATTCTCTTATTTTTCAGCAGCTAGCAAGGAGGTACGTTCAGAATTTCATTATTTGAAAATGAGGCAATAGATAAAATAAAATATAAAGAGCAATTTGTACTCCTATAATGGCTTCCTCTCCAAAGCTTCACAGCAGTTTACAAAAAACTCCATGATTTAACCTCCTCTCTTGCAATGTAACTATTCCTCCTTTTTATGGCTGGGAAAAATATCTCTTGAGAGAGCCTCTGTTCATTTCAAACATCTGTATTCTGAGTGCCAAGAGCATGATTTACCACAGTTTATTGTGCTCCAAATCAGTGTCTAGGATAGGTACTCAGTATTTCTAGCAAAAAAGACTACAGGCATCTCGCATCAGCTATCCCAGACTCTTGGAATCTGCTAGGGAGCTGGAGTGAATTTGGGACAGCAGGAAACTCAACCTCTGTTCCTTAGCTCTGGGCTTCTTCTCAATTTCCAGGCTCCGGGGCACAAGAGGCACTGCCTTTCACCTTGTTCTAGCCTTCTCCAAAAACACACGGGATATTTCAAATGTTTTGTTAGGCAGGAATAAGCTCTCTGCAGAAACACTGACTGGCTCAATTCTCTTTTGTCCGTTTTACAGCCTCTGCATTCCTGTTGGGCGACATTTAAAGACGCGAAAGAATTCCCGGTATTTAAAAAACTTCTTATTTTTAATGTCTTCTGGTGCCAAAACTGACAGACGTCTGTGCACGTATGGAAAAAGCAGGAAAGCAGGGCTGTTTCTGGGGAAGAAATGTTTCTTTCATTTCCTTCCCTCTTCAACATCGGTTGATATTAATTTTAAACCTGGCTGGCACTCCACAGTAAGGAGAGTGAAAGATCTTGTTCTTTCATCCAAAAAAGTATCAAATAGGTGTAGCTGCAATTTTGAAGCAACCCTGCCAAGCCATTAAGTTCCCAAAAGGACGATGGCTTTCCTGGCAGCACAGGGTTCGCCATATCAGATGCAGCAGACTACCAGATCACAAAGCCTTACTGCTTCGTTCTAGTCATGACCTATATTTCATCCTGTGCTTCAGAGGAAGATGAAAGGCCTTCATAATGCATCCTAAACATTACCATATGGAAAAATCTTGCAGCATTTAAAACGGATAAGCAAATAGGGTCCTATAGAAATACTAGGACACTATAGCATTCATTTCTAAAATCCCAGTGGGACAATATAATGTCTCTAATTTTCTGTAGCTGGGAAGTGTTTTCCAGATATATTCTATAAGCAGTGGTGATGAGAGCTTTTCATTACAATAAGCACAGGGCAGAATGCAAAAATATCCTGATGCCCAAACCTGTGAAAATTCAAATTCCTGAACTCTATTGTTTTTAATGCAGGAAGGCCAGGATTCAATCTGTACCTTTAAAGTTGTATAATGATAGCAACTATAAGGACTCAGAACCAGCTCAAGGACCAGTGAGGCCATTAATAATAGTAATAAATGCGGTTCTACATGAAGAAAACACTTAGCCAAGGAATAAAAAAAAAAAAAAGGCAATTTTAGAATATGTTACGTCCTCTGTAAAATTCCCACTGCATTTGTACAATTCACTAGCAATTAAGGAGCAATTCCCTGTCTCAGAAAAGAGACTGCAATCCACCCTGTGTTATCAGATGTTGCCTGGGAGGTCAGGAATGCTCCAAATGGTGCTGCTTCTCCCAGGCCCTCCTCGCCCTTGGGGCACCAGCCTGGCGTCGAGAGCCGCTCTCTGCCGCGGGGCAGGGACTGCCCGAGCATCCCTTGCTCCAGGTAGGATACAGAAAGTCCACGTCTCTGCCAGGCTGCGCAGGGAGAGCAGGAGGAATGAAAGCAGGACCCTTCTTGCAGGAGTGTGCACCACAGCATCATAGCATTCCCTGGAGAAATGGTCTGCGTGGGAATGGGGGACATGCTGCTGGCACAGGGCCCCTCCTCCAGGCTTCAGTGGCATGAGTCCTGCCTCGCTGAGCACTACTGAGAGCCAGTAACCTTCCAGTCTCCCTCCTTCTCATGTACCTCCAGCTGCTGCAGGTCTACAGACGTACAGCTGCATTTTCAACAAATATACCAGACCTTTCCTTTCCTTGTACAATTTTTTCTTGGGCAGCTTTGGAGAGCAAACTGCACATTTCGCCCCTTGGTTGCACAGCTTCAATGCCCAAACCTTCCCCTCCTCAGGCAGTAAATGCAGCTATTGTTTTGCCAGTTGGTCGGGTTACTTTTTTTCGCAGAGCCTCGTGTTGCTGCCAAGGTAATGCACGATGTTACACACTTTAGAAACCAGCCTGGGTTGTGTAATGCTACCCTACCACCACCAAACAACTTAGGACTGTGTCAGCCCAGGGAAAAAACAAGCCTGGAAGCTAGAGGAGAAAAGATTAAAGGAAAGCAGCAGCATGGTTTTTAATTGTGCCTTAGAATTTCTAATCTAGTTAATGGTCCTTCCAGCCCATCCTGTGTAAAGACATGAGCATGTGGCATGTACTGAAGGAGGATCAACACTGACACACTGACAGATGCGCTTATTGGCACAAGACACTAGATTAGGTTTTGGACTGGATTTTTTAACTTGTTAGCTAGCCAGCAGCAACTTGCTTTTTTGGAGGGGAAGGGAGGGATCAAACAATTGCTGCAGAGGGATATTAGTTCCCTGGCACTTCATCTTCTTCCATTACAGATTCTCTGCTCGAACATGAGACAATGCTGCCATTCCTTCCCCCTGACTCACTGGCAATTCTTTATCCATCTCTGGTTTGCTGCTTTGGAGATTTTTTTGGCTGGAATTTGATCACCCCCGCCTGCCCTTTTATTCTCTCTCCATATTTTTCAACACTTCTGTCTCCTTCATCACATCCCAAAGCTCTGCTGTGTAGTGAAAGCCTGTAAGTTAACCAGAAGTTCAATACATTCACCTTGATATCATGCAGTTTTGCTTGCCCATTTGAGGAAGATGAGGAGCGAGGGCTTTGTACCACAGGCACGCTGGCACGCATGGCAAATAGCACAGCACAGAAGGTGGAAAGTGGCTGCCTGCCGAGAGGGATGCAGCTAATGTTTAACAGTACACGTATGAAAGCTAGCTCTGTTCACATTCCCTAGGAGAGCTGTCCCACGGGTTGACAGAGGGCTGTTCACGGAAGAGGGCAGGAGTAATTCAGGAGAACTGACTTCTAGCTGGTGGGAGAGGTGGGGGATTGCAAAAGTCCTTGGAGCCCAGCCAGGACACTGGTTAGAAGTGCCACGGGTGCTCTTGTTCTGACGGCAGAGTGCTGCCAGAGGTGTCTTGCCCTCCTGCCAGGCTCAGAGCTTCTCGGAATCTGAGCAGTAGCTGAGCAGCAGCCAGCTGGGTACACAAACATCTCCCATCCAGCCCACAAGTGCCCACGCCAGTCCCCCTTTGCCATCTCTCCGTATTCCAACAACACAGGCAAGTGCAAGGGGGTAGAAGTTCAGGTCAATGGTGGCACTGTAACTGCACTGCACTTTTTGATAAACTTTCTGCGTTCTTTTACTCTTCCCTGCTTTTCCTTCTGCTGAGTCTTGCATTCCATGTTCATGGTCCCCAGCCCATGTCCCATAGGGAGAAGCCACTGCTTGGACACCATATCACTGCTTCGAGGGTGCTGGGAACAGGGACTGTGTTATTCATGCAGCACAGCAGAGACACCACAGCCAGGGCTGCTTGCAGAGGGGTGCTTGTGCCTGGCTGGGTCTGTGGCTCTCCTGCAGCCACCCAGCCCCAAGGCTGAGCCTCTCAGGGAGGCTGTTCATGAAGCAAGGGGTCGAGCTGGGACACCACCCCTGCTTGTGGCAGCGATGCCAAGGGACACACATCCAGAAGGCAGCGGCAGTCTGAGAAGCCCTTGCTAACACCTGTCTGAGGCATGCTGGCTGCTGAGCCTGCACCCTCCCCATGGAAGGTGAATGCACACTGCTTCCCTAGAGCAAACAAACAGAAGCACACCAGCCAAATCCCTCCTAGGCCACAGGAGTAGTGCCAGGTGAGGAAGAGAACAATTCACCCACCTACAGATGAGATTGCAGCACAAACAACCACATAGGAAAGAGGTGAGCCACTTGAAGGGGCCAGTTAAGCAGGCAATAACAAGGTCTGCCCTGCTTTCACTCTCCAGAGAGCCACCAGCTCTCAGCCTGAGGCACTGTGTGTCCCAGGAAGGAGCCAGAGTAGCTGCCAGGAGCCTCACCATCCCCTCTGAGGGCTTAAATAGCTAGCATGCCTCCTGCATGTCCACACTGAGGAGTCTCGCCGCTTCACACAGCCAAGCTGCTCCTTCAGTGGTTTTCCAAGCACAGTCTGTTTACTTTTTAATTGGGTCAGCAGAAACAACTGACACCAAAGCTAGTGAAGAGCAGGAGAGGGCTCATCAAGTTATACAGCCCCCTTGGGCTAGCATTAGCACTGCTGCACCCAGCTGTGCTCTGGCTCCGTGTCCCATGGGAGGGTTCAGGGTCCCAGCCTGCCCCCGGGGCACAGCAGGCATGTCATGGAAAGCTGGCCTGTGCCCATAACAACTGCAGCCTACAGCCAGGTTTGTGCTGCAGGCTTTTTTTATGTGAAGGGATGCAGCCATCCAACTCATCAAAGCAGGATACACCTGCAGCCCTGGGAGCATTGCAGCTCCCCAAGGAAGATACGCAGGCATTTCTCAGTCCTGTGTCCCAAATGTCATCACACGGGTTTTGCTGAGCACAGAGGTCTGAGCAGAGAGCTGGCTGGCCCCTGGCACAGGTGGCTGGTGGTGGATCTTCTATCCAAAACCACAGGTGGTTGGCCCAGGGCACAAATGGCAGCAAAAGTGTTGATCTTTCTGCAGTGAGAACAGAGGGATGCCAGCTGTCAGCTCTCAACCTGACCTGCAGCTCTGAACCCCGGGTTCAGCTCCCTGTTCAGAGGCAGGACAACCTGTCCTCAGTCACAGCCCTGCTTGAATCCGTGCTCTTCAGGTCCAAAACAAACAAAAACCAGTTTCTGGTAGGGCTGAGGAGCAAACAGCAGGGTCATCAGCAAGAGCCAGGTGGGAGCTTCTGGCTCTAAGCCTGAGAGAGCTGGGGAGGAGGAGGAGAAAGCAGCAGTGATGGGAACATTGCTCTCCAGAGAAGGGGTGCAGCAGGGGTGGCAGAGAGTGCACAAGTGAGTTCATAACTGCCAGTTACGGAACCAGCTCTGCACTCAGGAGATGTTTTCTTGTGCCAGCTGTAGCTCAGCACCTACGGGATCAGCAGCATGACAGCAGGAGCAGTAGGCTGCCACTTTCTCCTGGTGACCCAGGGTGTTCACCCATCAATACACTTGCACTCACACACATGTAAAAGCCCCAGGCCATCTGCTCTTCTTCAGACTGCAAAATTATGTAATGTGAAAAGCCCCAAAATGCTGATTCCTTCCTCAGCAGGGACACAGTTCTCCAGAAATACAAAAGCATGAGTCCATCGGGGAAAAAGGATATACTGGACAGTAAAACACTGTAACCATCTATCAATGCCATGTGGGATGCTGCTGAAAGAATTTTGGAACAACTGTGAGACTTTCTGGATGCTCAAACACTGAATGAGTCAAAAATCATCTGTGTCCTACAGAGAAACATTTTAGAAAACAAAGCAATTGGCTTCTAGCAACATGATGTAACCTTGGTTTTTCCTCCCCTTATATTGTAAGTGCATCTCTGGGTGTTTGCTTTTAAAGCTGTATCCATTAATAATGTGCCTCTATATTTATTTAGAGATATGTCAAACAAGGAGCACTTATCCGTAGCTCCAGGCAACCTAACAATTTTAATACATAAACAGCTATATAAATGAGTCTCATAATCGTCCAACGAAAGCTTCGGCAACAAAGAATCCCATAAGCACACTGTCTCTGCTCAGGATGCTCAAAATTCGGCATCCACTTCAGCAGCCAAGGAGAATAAATAAGCTTTCCAAGGGAACCAGCTCGGGTTATTACAGATCAAACGGAGGAACAAGTTGTTTGCCTTTCCTTAACTTAAAAAAAAAACAACCCACAAATGGAAAAACATGGGCCAGTTTTTCAAGCAAGCTCGGCACGTTGCCTGCCTAAATTACACTTACATGCAAGTGCATGCAAATGCGTTGTTTCCCTGGTCATACGCCTGAACTGCATCCACATTTTCCTCAAATGCCTTCTGGAACGTGACAGGACACGCACGAGCAACCTCCCCAACCCTTTCAGAAAGCAGAGCATGGGCATGCTGGTGGGAACAGAGGAAATACCTGCATTCCTCCACAGCACAAATGCAGCCAAAATAATGATGAGTCTGAAAAAAGCCCAACCAAAGGCAAAGGTCAGGTTGCTGGGACTTTGCGGAGCGGAGGGGGCTCGGATTGGTGCTTGGCAGGAGGGAGCCTTATCCCCTTGTGCTTTTAAATGTATTTTACTGCAGGAGATGGGTAAAAAAGCCAAATAAAAATAAGCAAACATTTTCAGCTTCTGCTGCAGTTCTGAAGAGGGGTGACTAAACGCTGCTGGCGATAGCTCAGCCTCCATCAGAGCCTGCTGCTGCTGGCTGTATCGCTTCCAGAGAGATGGAGTCTGCCTGCCACTGAGGCAAGGGAGGTGCACACTGGGGCACAACGTGGCACCCCTGTGTCACGGGCAAGCAACTGCACCCCCGTGCAGTGCTAGCCACTGCTTTGGGCCAAGCCCTGCTCCAGTGAAAATCCAAAAAATGCACTTGCTGGAACCTTGCAGGACCTATTGTGCGCATCCCTGACATGGAATACCAACAGTAATGTTTTGGCTGGCCCTATCAGGACTGGGGAGGTCCTGCTTTTCTCCAGGGGAGATGCTGCTGATCTCTCAGCTGGGCATCACCCATCCCATACATGGTACTGAAGGAAGGCACCAAAGGCACCGTGGAGGCTCAGCTTCCAAACTTGCTTTTCTCTTCCTGGCTGGGAGCTACATGCAAAAAAATTATGTGAGAGGGCCACAAGAGAGAAGGGTAAGAAAACCCCCAGTAATTCAGCTTAGACATCGGAGGTTTTTAATCCTCCTCCCTCTGTCTGTCTGATGCCCAAAGGAAAAAATAAAGTGCTTGGATGGGCCGGTTTGGTGTGAGTCCCTGTCCCTCCCTTCCTGCTCCCCCTCGCTGCAGCACAAGAGGAAAAACACTTGAAAGGCTAGGGGGTGGCCTCAAGGATGTCTGCTTTGCCTCCACTCATGCCACTCTTCCTTTTGTATCTTTTCTAACATCCAAAGAGGAAAAAGGCAGGACCATCTCCTGCACCCAGGTGCCTTTCTCACACACACACAGACAAGCACATTCCCATTCAAAACAAGACTGCAGTGCATTGAACTTGTCCCTGAATGTAACCCTTGTGGCTTGAAGAGCCCTGCTGGCTCCTGCCTTGGGCAAGGTTTCAGTTTCCCTGTGGCTTGATGACGTGATTTGGGCAGGATTTATGAGGCTTACAAAAAAACACAATTAAATCTAAGGGGCAATGGAGGGGATATTTTTCTTTCTTTTTTTTTCCTCCCTTTTCACTGCTTGCTTCTAGGACTAAGGCAAAAGTTGAGTTGGCAGAAGTCCGCCGTGTTGGCTGGAGCCTGAATTTCTAGCCAAAGATGTTTTCTCCCAGTCTAGTTACTTTCTGTGCTCTAAGTGACTGAGAAGCCATTGACATTTCAGTTGAAGAGCAATCAAAACACAGGACCTGGAGGGCCAAAGCCATCTCTGCTGTAACTGCTGTGGCTGGCACTGCAGCTGCCACCGCTGTGGGAAACAGCTGAGGTGGACATCCTGGAAAATAAGCCTGGTAGGGAGGAGAAGCTGGATTGGGACTGAAATATCCCCTCTGCTTCCAGCAGAAGAAGAGCCATCCCTTTGGGAAGACACCCAGTCAGGTCCCTGTCTGACCCCAAAGGCTCAAAGAATGGATGTACCCAAATCCAACAGAGAGCAGCATGACCTCCATTGGAAACTACACATGCTGGCAAAGAAAAAGCCTGTGTCCCAACTTCGTGCTTTGAGTCCTGCTCAATAAATAATAACAGAGTATGCTGGAACTGTGTCAGCTGTGTCATTTCAGGTGAGGCAGACTTGTGTTTTCTAGGTACCAGCTCTGTAAATCCCCAAGGAGCAAGGTGTCAGGGCAAGCAAGGGTCATACTGTGCTCAGCGAGGCACGTGCGCACCCACAGCCACGTGTGCCCAGGCAAATGCATTTCTCTCACCTGCAGAAACTAAACTTCAGATCTCGTGGGCTGATTTTCTTAATCCAAAAGCAAAGGTCAAACAGAAAGTACGTGGCTTTGGTTTATTTATGGAGAACCTTAGCCATCAGACTTTCCAAAAGCATCAGCAAATTCTGCACATCCACGTTTAAACCCCTCAGAAAGGTGTTGTGCCCTGCCCTTCCAAAGGCCCCCCTGCTCAGTTGCTGGGCTGGCAGTGTCAGGAGCCAGGAGTCTGGCACAGCACCAGCCAGCCTAGCACAGCCCACAGCAGGGCCACATCCGCCAGGAGAGGGGACACGGTGAACTCAGACACAGTGCATCCTCTGAGGCTATCAGCCCACTTGAATTATTTACTTATTTCTTATTACATTACTGAAAAGGAGAGTGAGAAAAAACCCCTCCCAACTCCCCTGAAGAGGAAATGAATAGGGAAACTTTGAGATTTCTCATCTCTCCAAAAAGCCCCTCAGTGAACATAGCCACCACAGCTGCCCCCTCGCCACCTGCCCTGCCGCCATCCCAAGAGGCCTTGCACTGCCTCAATCCCGATACCAACAAGGAAGTACAGGCACTTAACCGCACAGCCAGTTTCTTTTCTAAGCCTTCGGGGTGCCTCAGAAGTTTTTTAAACAAGACGCTTTCCTGTTTTTGAAACCTGTGCATCCGTATGGTTTGCAGGTTACTCAAATAACCTTATCACTTGGAGCAACGCTGGCATGAATTTCAAAACTGCTTACTGCGGTACTCCCCTCCCCTCTCCACACATATCTATTTACTCATAGGGAGCCTTATTTACAGTATCTTCCTGCCAACTGCTGACACAGAAGAAAAAAAAGCCCTGGGTTACACATTAAGCTTTATCGTTGAAGTATTCATGCCAGACGGTGTCCAAACAGAGTTAACTGACTGACCTTAGCTCAGGGTAAGCCGCACAAGGGGGAAATTTCTATCGCAATCTGCTTGCACGGGCAGAGCTCGTTTCGCACCACCAGCTTTTTCATCTCCTCCCCCCACTTCATCTGGGCTGAAAAGGCTTTTCAAGGAAAACATGGTTTTGTTTTCAGAAAGCCAAGTAGAGCTGATTCCTTGTAAGTTCATCAAAGGAGGAATTATCAGAAGGAGACATTTGCAGGTAAACGTTAAAGCATGGAGAGGGCTGCCTGTACAACAAATCCTGATCTAAAATCCACACAGCCTGCAAGTCAAATCCAATTCTTCTGTCAAAAATGAGAAAACGGAGAGGACTGCCATCCAAGAGTACACCGTCCAGAGGGTCTGGAAAATCCAGAAATCAGCTTCACTACGCCTGTTTTGCACAGCAGCTTTGGAAAGATCTGCCAAACGTAACAGTTTCATTTGACAGTCATCTTTTGGCTTAACTTCTGAGCTGGCTGGTGGCCATCTCCCATTGCACAATAAATGCCTGCAAAATTAATCATAAACTCCCTGCCTGGAACTCCCAGTGCTGCTCTCCTGAAGGGTACCTGCAGCCTGCTCCAAAACCCTGCCAGTACCTCAAACCCTGCGTTCATTAATGGCCCAGCCAGCGAGGGAGGACAAACCATCACAAAAACAACCCATGAACTTTATTCTTCCACTCCCACTTCTGCAATCTGCTGGCTGAGCCATTTACCTCTGTGTACACTTCATGACAGCCACACCACAGCCAGGCACAAAGGCACTTATCTCAGCCTCACACTTCACATCCTTTCTTCTCACAGCTAACACTTGGCTGGTGAGGAAAGTTGTGTGACCTGTCCTGGGGGAAAGAAGAACAAAGAGCTGCTCTCAGATTAACCTGTCCTGATCCTCTCCCCAGTAAATTCACTACCACCAATTCGGCAAGGGTGCGGTAAGGTCCCCTTGCTGCAACACTGTCTACATGTGTTGGTTTTGCCAGCAGGGACTCATGGGACAGAGTGGGTTTGTTGTTTGTGAGAAGTGCTGGCTGGCCAGCCCTGCCACAGGAGTGTGGGGCGTGGGGCAAGGGTGGGACATCAGTGCACTAGCTCCCTGGATAAACCACACCCCACTTTACCACTCCCATGTCCCCTTCTGTAAAATGACTTAATTCTGCCGAGCAAGCTGCTCTGCACTGAGGAGGGAAAGCCTCTGCTCCCCGTTTCCTATCTTCGGCATGTAGTGCCAGCACTTGGGGGATGCCTTTCCCCGCAGTCCCTGTCCCACCACAGGGGTGCAGCCCTTGCTCTGACAACCTCGTCAATGGCTTTGCACCTCGTTGGAAACAGAGGCCTCTCCCTCCGTGTTCTCAGCAGAGCGCTCAGGCTCAGGCAGCCCCCAGACCCTCTGAGCACACCTGGCTCTTGCCCAGATTGCACTGGGCAGCCGCTTTCACACTCCCAACCCTGGGCTTTCCAGCAAGGATGCGGCCATCGAATCCAGGGTGCCATCTCTTTTCCCTGCAATTCTAATTAAATTGCTCATTTAAAAAAATAAGTGAATTGCATTCCTGCTATGTTAATTAGTTCCTCCTATGTAGTGCTCTTCTTCCAATAGACTAAATTGAATTGAGCATACAAACACTCCGGGAAAATAACAAAAAAACCAAGCAGGATTTAAACAGCTTCAGAAGGGAGCAAGAATGTATTTCCTAAC
Organism: Falcunculus frontatus; assembly: GCA_013398115.1. Classification (NCBI taxonomy): domain Eukaryota; kingdom Metazoa; phylum Chordata; class Aves; order Passeriformes; genus Falcunculus; species Falcunculus frontatus. Next base: position 131,746 of record VZRV01007522.1, read on the forward strand.
ATGTCTAATAACAAAACATAAAGGTATAAAACAAATGTGATTAAAACCAGAGAAGCAAGCAGCATACATTTTATTGCTATGTTTTCACTTTTTATTTCTTTTTAACAAGGATAAAAAAATAACTTGTGCAACCTCCGCCAGGAAGTGAGTGGATCTTTGAACTCTGCCATCTGGCTAGTGGAATCTGTATTTTTGTTGCCTCGGGTTACAGGTTAATCCTGCCAGTTTTTATTATTTGTAGAAGTAGTTGGCCTCTTGGAAGCTTTTATGGTCTCTGTCACAGAGAAGATTGCTGCTGAGCAAAATACACGCACAAAATACTGGGGTCAGTGTGGTGAGGACATTGAGCAGGGAGGAAAAGGGGAGGGGGGGAAGGCAGTTCTGGCTAATCTAAAATTATCCTTTTTATTACAAGAGAAGACGTTGCAACATGTGCTGGCGAATTTGCCTCACACTGCAAGTCAGCGCAGACAGGAAGGCTGAGCCTCCCTGCTCATGGTGGAAGTCAAGCCCGAGCATGCCCAGCAGCTGGGGAGACCCATGTGATGACAACAGCATCCAGCTCCATCTGGTGATGTGCTCCCAGCCCCCCCGGGCACTTTTCCATCTAGTCTTGCAAGCAGCTGGATCAATTTACTCTAGCCTACGGTGCACTGCACAGGCACAGACTGAAATTATTACTCATGGAAATCCCCTCTGTCTCAATGCTTTGAACAAGGAATCAGGTAGCTTTCAACCTCCTGACAATTAATAGCCTTTGGTCGAGGGAGAACTGCAAAAACGCTGGAAGGGATGGGTTTCAAAACAGCTTGCTTAGTTTCTAGTAAATTAAAGGGAGTGGGTGGTTGAGGTACACAGTAATATTATCCAGCCCAATGTGGTCTTCACTGACGTCAGCAGGACATTTTTTTTCCCCTTCTCTTTCCCTCTGTCTGCCTGCCTCCCGAAAAGAGACACATGGAGGCTAACGCTGTGACAGAAGCATGGCTCATACACCCGGAGAACCTCCAGCTTTCCATCAACAAAGCCAGAGCGCAGATGCTACTATGTTGCAAATGAGCAGCACCAAAATATATGCAAGTCATTTCAGAGGAGGAAAAAAGCTGTTGCAAACAGAAATCATGAGGACTTGCAGTATGTGTTTCTCTTCGTTTTGCATGATTAACTGTTCTGACTAAGACAACGCTCTTCCTGTGGCTAAGAACACATCCTCATCTCAGATTTTGCTTGAAATAGCGCATTTGACCGTGACTCCTCCCCCCAACTGCTGTGCCCATCCCAGCAGGGCTCTGTGGTGTTTGCAACTGTGTTTTCTCAGTCTCACTGAACACATCATTTTCTCTGAGGCCCCTGTACTGTAGGCTGGAGGCCTTATACAATAGCTGCCAGCTTTGCATTGAAAATATGCCAATAAGATCAGCAGAAAAATTCCACTATGCTTTCAGCAAACTTTTCAAAATGTGATTTCTGTGTACCATCGTGCATTTGCAGCCTTTTCAGGCATTGCTATTTGCATATAGAATAAAAGGTGGTTGGACAGCAAATAAGAAGATATACAATACTGAGATGCTGCAGGTAGGAAAAATGGACCTACCCTAGGCTCGTAGACATCACCTTCCAGGTGAAACGTAACCCTACAGTTCCCACGTTTACTGTATCAAAACCATGAAACACAGAAAGTGTCCAGGCCAGAATTTTTTTAGGGTTGCAAAAGACAAAGGGGACTTTTTTATAACAAAAATGTGTACTGAAGCTGCTGTGCCAGGTTCTGACTCAACACAGACACATGCATACTGCTCAAAGTGGAAGATTTTTCCAGTAATTGAGTGGACTGAATGAGCTCATCATGACCCACTGAGCAAGTTTTCTTAGTATTCGTTTTGAGCAAGAGAACAGCTTTGATCAGTGTTTGCACTCATTTGACTTTTCCCCTCTTCCCAAACTTTTGTTCCTTTCATGAAACACCCGTTCCATTTGGCTCCTCTTGGTGAAAGGAGCAATTTTTTCCTAAGTGTGGCCACGGGACTTAAGTAAATAACACTGAAGCATTAAAAATCCAATGCATTAATGAAATGATACTGCAGGCATTGTCGAGTTACAGGATCACAAGAGCAGGAAAAGGAGAAGAGTACTGTCCAGGAAAGCCGAAAGACATGGTCGTTCCACAGAACACTGCAGAGACAGACAGCGCATCCTTGTGCAGGAGGCTGAGGGGTTTGTGTGAAAGTGGAAGACCATGAATCACTGCAAAGAAATTATGCGGTCACCAACCAGCACATTCTTCTTGTCCATCCATGTCCTGATCTCCTGATTTCGTGATGGTCACCCATGCAAATTCATGGCATTCTGCCTGCTGCTCCAAAGTGCATTTTTGCTGCTTGTTGTTAAGGTATGAAACCTTACATGGTGTGAAGGTTGAGGAAAAGGTCTTGAACCACGTTATTTTTGGCAGGAGTAGCTACAATTCCCTCAGGGCCACAGCTATAGACTGGGCTTTGCTGCAAACACCCCACGTCCTTGTGTGCCTGCCTCCAGAGAACAAGTCACAGATTTTTACAAGGAAGTATTGCCTGTTTGCCTTTTCTGCAAGTTGCCTGCCAAGATCCCTTTGACAACACTGTCTTTCAGGATTCATTTGCAACTTTCCTTAGGGCATTTTGGAGAAAAAAATTGGAAGGAATTAATAGCTATCCATAATTACAACTCAGCGTGGCAGTGCCTGTGGGTTAATGGAGCTCATATCTCCAAGTTGCCACTCCTGAGTTTTAGCCACCAACCTCTGCTCCCTTCTTCCTGCAAATGGAAAGTCCCTATTGCTTTACACAGTAGGCAAAGACAATTACCCTCTGGACTTTGAGAGAAAAGGAACTTTGGTGAATACATAAGTTGGCTAAGCAGCACTTTTCATTTAAAAGAAAACACTCTTCCATTTTCACACCCAACAGGTGCAGCCCAGGTGGTAGCCTGCTTTCTTGCAAGGTCTCACCGAAGAGTGGGAATGGCACCCCAGAGCCATGCCTACACAGCTTCAGGCTCTCTGACTGAGCATTTTAACAACTCGGCTGTGGCCACAACAGCCTGCAGCATAATGTGCCTGGCCACGGCAGATGAGGTTAAAAGGAAATCCACAGGTTTCTCCAGTTCTCTTTTTCAGCTCTTTTTGGAGATGTGGTCGAGTCCAGGCCACATTGATCTGCACAGCTATCTTCAGACAGCCTTTGGCCATCCTGCCACGTGAGAGCAGAGCTTGAGCCCAGGTTTTAAGTTCCAAGCAAGGTGGACCTGATGGTGAGAAACACAGCCCAGCTTGCTCAGCTTGGACTGAGGTTGTCAATGTACACTGGTTTTGTAGCACAGGATTGATGACAGCTGCCAACTCGTGTCACCCTGGCCACCAAACAGCCCTGGACTGGTCATGGGTCTGAGCCACTCAAGCTGCAGGCAAGGTTGAAGGTGGTGGACCTGAAGGTGCACTTGCCTGAAGGTGGAAACAAGACCGCCAGACAGAGCAATACCCCATCACCCCCAGACAAATGCAAGCAAAAATGTTAACCATCCCATGAGATAGGCCCCTGGAAAATATCTTATGTGATTGCTTCTCACTAGCCCTGGTGAAAAGCATGCAAAGAAAGAGGGCTGCACATCTCAGCTGGCAGGCAAAGAGTCCTTTACAGGGACGCCCCTGAACTATTATTACCACCACTCTCCTTCTTTACAAAGCCTTCAGAAATCTTTCCAAGATGGTATTTTGATGACCAGACAAAGGTCAGAGTCCCTGCTATGATAAATCAGGCCTGATTCGGAGGCAGGTTCAGCTGACAGAGTCATCTGACCAGCGCAGCTGTGCACAAACCCTGAACCAGTTCCCTTCTTGTGTCTCTGTCAGGCTGGGCATGAAGCTCAGACATCTGCTAGTTCCTGAATTACAGCGTGCACGCAATAACGGACGTGCCTTGCTCGGGGAAGCTTGTGTTTATTATTTTCCAAGCTTTGCATCAACTACACACACAACCAGACCACAGTGTCCGGTCACCAAATCTGCTGTGTGCAGCTGCGTTGGCTGCTAAAATGAATGGTGACTTCGTAAGGCTGTGGCTTCCCTAGGAAAAAAAGAAAAAAACAAAACTAAAGGAAAAAATTTGCATTTCCCCTTTTCTGTCTTGCCAAATCCTTCCCTTCAAGAAACTACACAAAATCCTGCTAAGTAGCATCGCACTTGTAAGGAAGGCAGCAGGCCCAGCCGTATCACCCACAGCTTTGCTCACGTCCAGCAGAAATGCTTGGGGACAGTTCACAGCCACCTGGTGGGGGCCACCACATCCAAGTATTCCCTGGGGTTTAGGGGGGATTGATGTCAACCCTGAGCCAGCACAAGGACAAGTGTCCCCACACGACTCCCCACAGCACGTCCCGGGTGTCCTGCTGAGCACCAGCACAATCAACTCCTGCTATCACCCCAGCCTAGGCCCCAGCACATCCCCCGCCCTGCTCCCACTCTGTGCCTGCTCTCTGAGGTGCCATTCGTGCTCCCCCACGAGAAAATGCTGGCCCACTGAGTGGCCCTGAACGATTCCCTGCACTGCCGCTTGCCCCAGCAGGAAACTGCGGCTGCCAGGCCCCCAGCGACCCGTGCAGAATGCCGGGCCGCTCCTCCAGACCCAAACATGCCCACACTGGGGTAGGCAGCAGCTGGGGTCCCCCCACAACCAGCACCAGTGTTCAGGGTGAGCTCTCAGCCCACAGCTGTTGTCCCACGAATGAGGCCGAAATCCCCTTCTGCCATTCCTTTGCCAGCACCACTGAGCTGCACTGCTTTGACCTTTTCAGGGAAATCTGCCGGGACGTTTTGGCTCTGCCCCCTGGCAGCCACATCAGAGGGGAAGCTGAGCCCACTGTAAAGGTCAGAGAGGCACAGCCTGCCCCTCAGGGGGCTGCTGGCCCTGCCAACTCAGCTGTTGTCTTCCCATGACTACAGCTGCCATCGCTGCTTGGAAAGGGTACGAGTGCGATCCTCTTATTAGTCTGGAAATCGTAAGGCCGTGGTCTCAGAAACAGAAACAGGAGAGGCAGGGTGCTCTGTGCTGGCTTCTTGCCAGGGAAAACTGAGAAGGGTCCTCACAAGAAGTTGCTTTTAGGGTTGATCACTTTTCGGAGCTACTTAGTCCTGCACTCAAAGAGCCAAGCCTTGTGCTTCACATAAGGCATTTGTGTCTGCTTGAAAAAAACAGTAAAAAGCCCCTGAGGCTGAGAAATTTTAGACACAGCAAAAAACCCCAAAGCTTCAAGCCTATGAGCATCTCTCCCAACCATACACAAATCACTTCCATATTTTACAAGTTTTGAAGAGTGCGTGTATGCGCTTTGTAAATCAGCAAGCCTGACCCTGAAGCCATCCAAAACTCATGATCAAAAACTTCTGAGTATTTGAGGTGCAGGTGACATCATTCTCCAAAGGGTTCCTTCATCTAAGAAAAAAAAAAAGGTAGGAACTTTTGAAGCAGAACAACAGAAGCCCTGAAAACTTGCTTTCTGTGCCAGGAAACACGATGCATAAAGGGGACACACACAGTCCCATCAGTACAAGTGAGAAGCAAACGGCCCCTATTTTCTGTACTTACGGGACTAAAATGACCTCCAGACAAAATCCCCACCACCTGTGATGTTTGAGTGTTCAGAAACAAAAATCTGTCCTGTGGCCTTTGTGCCTTTTGTCTACCCTCCTGCATCTCTTCATCCAGTCTGAGGATCACAGGTAGGACATGGGGACATGGCTGAGGGATGCTGCCACCCACATGCTTCTGTAGTGCCCTTGGGTCTTTCACGGCACTGTGGGTTTCTGCCAACACTGCTGAACTGCTATGGTTCACACACTGGTGTGCTTGGTACCAATTTCAGGGTAGCATAACATCCCAGCAGGCTGGGCTGTGGCCACTACCAAGAGAGCTCAGGTTTGCTCCCTTACCCCAGCAGCAGTCCCAAGGGCTGTGAGACCAAGCCGTGCAGTCCAATAGGAGCATATCTGTAGGGCAAAGCACCTGGGACTAAGGATATTACATCCATGTAGCACACATTTTAGGAGGGGTTGCATCAGACTAGATGTAGTCTGGCTCTATGAACTCAGCTGGGAAGCAGATGGGGTGCTCCCAGAGAGCACTTTCCAGTTTAGTTTCTTCCAGCAGAAACCAAGCCTGTGTATTGCAAGGTCATCCCGCAAGGTGGAAAGTTGTGTGGGAGCAACCAGGATGTTTGTCCAAAGGGCATCCCCAGCCTGAACTGAGCCAGTAATGCAGGCACTTCCATCTCATCCATCTGCCCTGGGCACAGAAATGCAAGAGCCCCACTGTCACTGCTCACCAGATGCTAAGTGACTTGTATGAGCAACCTAGGTGGATCCAGGCAACCAGGCACAAACACAGAGGACACCGGCTGAGAAGGGGAAGGAGAGGAGATATGTTTAGGAAAACAATGCTGCAGAGGAGGATGGATGCAGTTACAGCCCCCGCCTGTATCCACTGGGATCCAGTGGGACAGGACAAGGTTTTCCAAGCCAGCCCATCTCATCTCCATTTCCATCCCCAGCCCACACTGTGCTCCCACAGGCTGTGGTGAGAGAGGAGGAAGGTGCTCCTCAATGCACTTCTGAGTGAAGGCCTGGACATGGGGGTGGAGGTGGTGGGGCAGGGGCATCCAGCTCAGCCCAGCCTCCTCCAGGAAAAGGCAGTTGGGCGGGCTGGCCTGCAGCCCGGGCATCTCCAGAAAGGATATGAAACCTCATCATTGTGAAAGCAGGAGGTGACAGTTCATGCCAAGGCAAGGGGCTCCAGGGTGATTTCACTGCCAGCACGAGGTGCAGCCTGCTGTGTGCCACCACTCTGCAGCTCCTCAGAGCTCCCCTCCGGCACAGCGGCCACAGTGAGCCTCCAGGAGTGTTGTCCCCCATCCACCAGCCAGGGAAGCTCACAGCGTGGCTAAGGACAACTCACCTGCTTTGAGATACCTACAGGACTTTTCATATCTTTGTTCTTATAGGGAAGAACAAACACAGGAAAATAAAGGCAAACATTTGTGACAAAAAAGGTGTAAAATCATGAAGGTGCCAGGTAGCACTAGCTAGAGTTCCATGGAAAATGAAGGCCATCTCAAACAGCCAGATGCCCATGAAATGTTATTTCTGGACACTGCTTCAGAACTGACTTGGAGGGAAGTGTGACATTTACTGAGTCACCTCCACCACTTCCTGCAGCACCTGGAGCTTACTTCAAGGGCTCTCATTTAGATACTGAGAACTTGCTCACTGTTCAGGCTGAAAATAACACCGTTTACTTTCATTTTTTTTCTGAAAAGCTCTGCTGAAATCATGATCCGTAATGCAACAACCTCATGTGCAGTTCACACAGCACAACGAAAGAGCAACTTAAAAGTTGTCAGTCACCTGATATTTCTCCCAGAAGGCAATCAGCAACACGTAGCTGCTTTCTCCTTGAATCCAGTAACTGGCAACAAGACTTTCATTTTCCAAGTCACCCAAACCATGTCGCATCCTCAACATTGATGGAGGTTTTTGCCACTTCCTCTGACTGCACCAGTAAGCTGCGGCCTCCTCAGCCTCAAACATGGGCTGCAGCGGCTGCACCATGAACTGAAATAATTTTGAAGGACAGCTCTGAATCTCTGCCTTTATGAAGAGCCACCCAGGGCTCCAGTGTCCCTGCTTGTTCCTGTCAGAGCCCTCCAGGGCTCAGGATGCACAGCCTCGAAGTGCAAGCAATTTCAGAGAAGAGGAATTGAAAAGAAAAGCTAAATCTAATTTAAAAAAACCAAACCACAAAACCAACAACCAAACACAGATGAATATTTCTTTAGTTTCATATCTAAATTATTTTTACATGTTCCTTCTGTTTTTAAGTACACCCATTGCTGGGGATCTAAAACTCTGATGAATTAATTATGTATACACATTAATCCTCCGTGTTTTGATATACAGCTTGCTAATAAGGAAAGGGCAGATTTTCCACAATGGTATTACAGAATTTACACAACATTTCGCATCCAATCCAAAAACATTTGTGGTGTTTCTTTCAAAAGTTGAAGCTGGATAAAGAACATTTTGTCCTTATGAAGACAAAACCTTTCATTAAAGGCCATTACAATCACAAAGGATCAGCCACCTAAACCCAAGTGTCTTTGTTGGCAGCATGTCCATTAAAACAACTTCTCGAACAGGATATGACATGTGAATGTTTAGTCTGTGGAAAAAAAAAAAGAAAAAAGCAAAAGAAGTATCGAATGTAGAAACGTAGAAATGTCAAGGGTGAAAGAGGGACTGGGGTTGTTTGCTGTTAGAAATGTCTCTTCTTGCATCACACTGGCCTGTGAGAGCCATCCATCTATGCAGAAGCACCATGGAAGTTCTAGGAAAGGATGAAAAACCTCCCTTTCTTGTGAAATACACTGTTTTCCCAGAGACCATTCCAATTCAGAGTCAGACAGGAGTAAATGTGCGAAGCTGCCTGAGAAGAGCTGCATACCCACGTTGTTCTGCCCGTGCATTTGGATGTCAAGGCCCCCAGGACACACTGTACAGCGGCTCTGCAGCGCAGCAGTGACGGGGCGAACAGTGCTCGCCCAGCAAAGAGCAAACCCAGCAGTGCAGACACTGTGCTCATGCTCTGCTTGCTCCGTTGCTTTGGGCAGACTCTAAGGGGAGAGTTCATTTATTTTCAATCTCTCATTGGTTTCTCTAGTCTGGGATATCAACCAAAAGGCACAGAAAAATGTCATGTGGACAATAAACTACCTATTTAAAAGAATTAATATTGCTGCATTAAGCCTTCAGGGCCTGGGAGGTTTCATACAGGTACACAACTGGACATTCAGCTCTGAAAAATGAGGCTGGACAGAGTAAAACAAAATTATGTTCTTTCCAGCTGGACATATTTTATAGCCTGTCAGTCTGCCACATTAAATGGAAGAGAGAAAAGACCAGTTGGGACGTGCACCCAAGCTGAGATCTTCTGATCATTCCTCTTTTTTCCCTCTTTCTCCTTATATACCTGGAGACTTTGAAAACTAGGTGCAGGCTGGGGCTGGTTATGAACCAAAACAAGGAGAGGGCTGTTGTGGACATCTGTGCTTGCTTTCTTGTGGGACTTGTCGGAAAAAGAGGCATGCTGCATTTTTACTGGAAGGGGAGATTAATCATCTAGGAGTTGCAAACACAAGAGAAAAGAAATAGTGTCTGTTGAGATACTTCCAGCTACATAGTGCCCCTTGCCCAGCATGTTCCTGGCGTTGTGGGCAGGCTCAGCACCCAAAGGTCTCCAGGGCTCTGAAACATGTGGAGCTGCAGGGGAACGGCTGGGTGCCAGAGACAGGCACCTCCCATGCCACTGCCAAGGCAGCAAGATCCTGTACACTGCCACATTCTTCATAAAATTACAGAAAATGTTAATTTATAGCAAATCCTTCCCAATTAAAGACCATAAAGCTCCACAGTTAATCAAGCTGATTAAATGAATTAAACTTGTTAAGAACAGTTTTATCAAAACATTTACATTTCTGCTGAGCAGAGATTCGCGTGACTTTGAGCTGCAAAGTACACAGTTGCCATGAGAGAACTAAAAAGAGGATTTGGAACATTAACCATGTGAAAAACCAAGCCTACTACTGCCTCTTCTAGCATTCATTTAAACAAAGGAGCTCTCTAGTCCATTAATTTCATCACCGTGTTAGGTATCTCCTACTTTCTGGAAAGAGAAACATTGTTTACCCACAGTGGTAGGAAACACATGGGTCCAAAGGTGGGGAATTCATCCCCACCTTAAGAAATGTCTCCAAGCCAAAGTGCTGCAAGAGGTCCTGGGAGAGCAGCACCCCTCACCTAACCCATGGTGTACGCTCATGGCACTTGTCCAGGGAAAATGATGGCCTCATCTCCTGGGTCCAAGAGCACCTATAAAGAAACATGTCCGTAAGAGCACACAACACACATGCGTCCAAAGCTGTCTGAAAGATTAAAGTAACTCAGCAGGGGATTTTTCCTTATATATGTCTGCTCAGCTTCAGGCCCCACAGACATGGGTCCAATAAAGGCCTTAGATGCCTAACTTCTTAATTTAGACATTCATCTTCATTGTCACCCAATCATGGAGAGGTGTACTGCTGAGAGGAACTGGACATTCCTCCAACATCCTATGTTCTTCAGAAGAGAGCAGAGCATGTTGGTGGTGACATCCCATTTACCTGTGCCACACCAGGACCCACCAGCCACATGTCCTCCCACCGCCTCACATGATGGGACTGAGCTGGGAGCAGACAGACCTGTAATGGCTGGACACAGGCTGAGCTGGCATTGAGGGTTTTCTCTGAGCTTATGCAGAGAGAGGGGCACCCTCTCACAACACTCCACTCCTCTTTTAAGATAAACAACGTGGGGTTTGCTGTCTATCTGCTCACTGTAGAGCAAGTCATGATGATAGGACTTACACCAAACGCCTCACTCTTGCACAGCTCAAATACAACAAACCACAGCCAGGAACAGGGTATCTAACCACACAGCAGCAGGCATGCCTGTCACAAATGGCTAGCCCATGTGCATGCAGAAGGCAGGTTAGCGTGAGCTTCAGATCTTTCTCAGATATTAGCCCACCTCACTGATGGGTTTTCTTTGCTGCTGTAACATGCACTGCTCTCCATGGCAGGTAGTTTCAATGTAGTACTGTGTGTCTGCCCAGCACTGCATCCACAATAATGTCCTGCCAACTGAGGATTTAAACAGTGAGAGTGCACAATTCCAGCTAAGAAGGCAGTGAAGTGGGAACAAGCATGTTTAGAAGATCTGCAGGTTCAGCATTTTGCAGTGAGTTCTGCTAAGGCAAAGACAAACCTGGCACTGGTGCTCCATCTTCTGTGCCATATGCTTTATTCATCTGAGAGTTGTTTTTCCTGAAGGGGAGGGTGGATTGGCAGGTATGGAAAGAAATTCATTAAAATTACTTTGGTCGGTTCTTTGTGCTGGCCACCATCTCCATTTTGGTTTTTATTTCTCATGCCCAGAACAATCCTTAAACAAAGACATTCTCTCCTGGAGCACAATTAATACTCTCAAAAGGAGTGCCTGAAAGGCCGTACTCCTTGGATGAGCCTCTAAAGGTTACAAGTTGTGGCTGGAGTATTTATAAAGAGTGGTAGAAACCAAGAGACTGATAATAAAAGTAACACATGTTAAGAAATCAAATATACTTACATGCCATGCAACAACCTGGGTATTGGCAAAGGTACCATCTGCTTATGTGCAAGCCACTCGCCTGGTTTTGCAACAACAGGTTTCTCAGATGATGCTTGAACTGGGCCACCTATTCCATTTTGCACTACTTGTCAGATAAATGGCAGCCTTTTTAATGCAAAGACAGACATTTGATTATTTTAGGTTCAGGGATTCTGGCCAATTCCTTCCCAAAAGTGGCTGGGGTTGAATAGCCAAAGAAAATTTATGCATTTAAACTTAATGATGCTTAAACACTGCAAGTAACAACACCGAAATGGACAGAAGCCTGAGGGGTAGCAGAAATCTCTAAGAAAAGGATTTTTCTGTTCAGAGAAACTGCCAGCAGCTCCTGATAGTGGCCATTACAAATATATTTCCATGTTCTACCCTTTTAAAGTATATATTATTTTCAGTTTAAAAAAAGTCTGCGTTCATTCTTGAAGTCCTGTGATGTTTCTGCACCTAATGGTTTCCAGGTCGGTGCATAGGCTGTAGCAAGTTTTTGTTTATCCACATAAGACAAAGCTTTGAAGGGTTCAGACCACAAAAGCAGAAATCAAATAACTCATGAGCCACAGGCAAACAGGGTGGGACATTTGGCTCCCATGGCTTTGGAGAAGCTTCCCATTCACTGCCAGTATAACGCAGTGATACTGGGTAGCTACACAGACAAAGCCCTTTGCCTCTCTCCTTGATTATGAGGTTAGGTACAAACCCCTTCCTATTTCCACTCCAACGCCTACAGGGAAGAAATAGTCAAAAAAGATTTCTTAAGAAAGATGAAAACTGCATAGACGTCCTAGTAAATGCTCTTCAGGTAGTGCATGTTTCACAGGTTGGACTTAGGTGTCATTTACAGGTTAGGTTGAAATTGGGTCCTTTCATATTCTAATCCACATTGAATATAAAAATGAAGTGTCACCTGCACATACAAAGTGCATATACCATTCCAAAGCTTTTATGTGTCCAAACAATCAGCTCTTAAAACCTCTGCCTAAGTTTCAGAAGAATGCAGTAGTGCTGAGAATAATCAAGAGCTGGACTTCTCCAGAAGAGCCTTGCTCACCATTTTAACACCTCTCCCTTTCCATATATCCAAACCGTCAGCCTGCCCAGACCCCAGGGAGTGCTCAGTGCGACCATGAATGGAGAGGAATTGTTTCCCAAGCTGGAGATTTACAAACCTGTAAAGCATTTCTTCCTCTTTCTAATTTTGGATTAGTAATGAGAAGGAGTATGTGAGGTTTGGTTTCTAGTTATGATCTCACAAAAAAATGTTTCTGAAATGGGGGATTGGGAAGGAAAACAGCATCTAATAGCTCCTGCCGGGATACGGGCAGTACAAGGAAACATTTAGAAAAATAATCCATAGCAGTTGCTCAAAAGGGCTTAACAAATGGAAAAGAGGGAGTATCAAACTAAATGCTGGTTTATAAAATAAGAGGGCCTCATTTGGACCTGCAGAGAGGTGAAGAACATTGTGTCATTGAGCAGAAGGGAAATGACTTTTCTCTGCAGTGTGCTGCTGGGTCTGAGCCATCCTCTAAACAGAGAAAGCAACTGCAGGCACTTGTGTGTCAAAGAGATGTTGGCATATTGGAAAGAATTCAACAATGAACAACAATCAAATGACTAAAGGGAAGATTAAATAACTAAATAGTACAGTTTGAATAAGTAAATCCCTAAGAGAAAGATAAAATCATTTGAAGGTGTCAACATCAAGGAGAGAGTGCTGTTTACAGAGCTCTAAATGAAGTGTAACAAGAAAGGAAAATACCTCTTCCTGCAGAAAGGGAAAATGCAGACTGGAAGTTTGAGCTGCTAACCCCCTGCTGGTGACCTTCGCAGCCCTCTCAACCCCCTACCAAAATCTCAGTTGGTGCAGAGGTTGCCAAGTGAGTCCCCAGGACCACTCACAGCCACGATGGCAACACCCTTCTGCAAAGCAACCTGCCACACATGCCGTATGTGCTGCACACCAGCAGGGTCCTATCCCCCCGTGCCTGCACTTCCCGCATGGAAAGAGAAATCCAGTGTTTCTCTTCACATCTTCCTAACACTAAAATACCATTTCTGCCCAGCATTTGATTCAACAGCAAAGCACGAAGCACCCGGTAGGTTTGTAAAACAGCCAGTCCACCCCTGGAGCCTGCAAATGCCACATTACAAGCACAGGTCAGTACTTGCCTGTAGCAATTGGATAACCGGATGCATAGCAGCAGGATTTCACACGCACCCCTACATGTGTTCTGGTGGGGCCATCCACAGAGCCAGTTTCTAATTTCCCCCTATGAACTCTGTCTGGCGTTAAAGTTGCTTAACTCTTCCCATTAGTGATGGCTTGCTCGAGCTCAAATACACCATGCTGGATGTCTGCCTCAGGCAGACTCTTCTGGTAATTTTTAGCTAAAATAATTCAACTGTCTCCTAGAATAAGATTAGAAAGATATATGTTAGCTTGCTCTGTTCAGATCAAGAGATCAAGTGTGTTTGTCTTCAGAGGCCGGTATTGATACTCAGGCAGGGGAGGGGAATGTGCCTTCGCAAGGGTCCTAAGTTTCCCCACCTGTGGTCAAGTTACAAGTTATAAAGCTTCACTCTGCCTATGCCTCATGGGGGCTTGTTCGAGTTTGGTAGATAATTTATCTGAGGACCCCATCTGTTTTGGTCTTGTTGCAGGCCAGGTGCTGCCTACCATCACCAGCGCCGAGGGCTGCCGTCTGCTGTGGCCTTGGAGGTGAAGCAGAGAGCCTCTCATCCTGCACAGCTGCAATTAGGCAGGACAAGGACCCTTCCCCACACAACTCCAACTCCCCTGAGAACTGTCTGCCCTGGTCATTAAAAGATACAGAGTTGCTGTTGGGGAAAAAAAATTACATATGCATTTTTAATCCTGTAGCTAAAAGCAACACTATCATGGTACCTGTGCAGATGGGCCTCAGATGGCAAGTGTTACATCAACCATTTCTAACTGCCAAGTGCTTGACCCTACAAGCTTCTCATACTTTCAGTCTACGTTGGGTTTGTGTCATTTCCTTGATTTACACATGGCAAACTGAAACAAAAATGCAGGAATCCCATCATGTGACATCACACTGGCTACTGCATGACTCACCGGCAGGACTGGCTCTTATTCTCAGATGTTAATTCCATCATGCTTGAAAAGCAGAATAACTGGGAATACTGATAGCCCAACAGCCTCTGCTGAGGGAGCAGGCAGAAATGACTCACAGCCTGTGCCAACAGCTTCCCCACGTATTTGCTGACAACAGACAATTACTGCACAGCAGAAATTCCTGGGTTTGCTGTACCCCAGGTTGTGCAAGAGGTATGATCTTGTGAGGATACTCCCAAATCTGACTTCTTCTGCTCGTCCTGGTCCTTCCAGCCTGTCTTCTGCCTTGGTCCTGCTCCCATATTCACATCTGACATCAGTTCCCCTCTCCAGACAGGGGGCCCTCAGCCCTTGCACTGCAGTAGGGCTCCCTCCCTCCTTCCCTCCCTCCCTCAGCCAGGTCCTAGCCCTAGCCAACATCAGCCTTCCTGCACATTCACCTCAGGACCAGCAAAGGAGCACATCTGGGAACTCCTTCAGGCTCTGGTCCACAGCACTGCAGTGACCCTGTCAGCACAGAAAAATAATGTCAAAGAGCTGCTGCTCAGCACCTGCAGCAGGAGGCTGCAGTGTGCCTGCCATATCATCATCTGTGATTTAGCTGCCAGACTTGAACAAGTTACCACTGAGCAAGTGTCTTCAGAGAATTCAGACTCTAACTCTTAAGAAATTTCTGTGGCTGAGATCTGAGGCCCTTTTTTTCCTATGGTTTCTTAGTTCAACTTACTTTTTTTCTCCATGAAAAACAACCAAAGGTGCATTCGTGATATCTGCCAAATTTCAAGCCTCTCCTTTAGAGGCAGAAAGTGGTAGAGTTCATCAACAGATCACTTTAAGAACATGTTTGGATATAAAGGAAAAAAACCTGTTTCTCTCATCTCTTTCTTGTAAGCAAGCAAAAACATTTTTTGCTGAAGCTTCCCAGATGCATTCAGCCTGAGATGGATACCCAGAACAGCTAAGTGGTAGATAGATAAAGTTTTCAGGGGTTTACAAGCAACTGAACACTTAGTCTTACAAGAAACGTTAGACAGTCTTAAAAACAGACAGAGTCTGCATCCAAGTCATCAAGTACATGTAATTTAAACTGAGCTTCTGCTGAGTCAGGAGTAGAGATAAACAGAAAATGCATGAATTTAACGGTAAATTCCCCAAGTTTGTAACTGCTTTTGTACTTTCTAAGAAGACCATGGTGAAGAGATTTGTTTCCTTCAGAAGTGCCTGTGCTCTGCCACAAGCTGCCTAGGCATAGACTGTTTGGGATCTAAATGAGCTTGATGAGTGGTTCTCCCCAGGATCTCCACTGGCTCTCCAGGAGCCCACTCTGGGACCTGGAGCTGTATCTTCCCACTTTCCCAGCACTTGCAGACCTCCAGGGAAGGCTACTCATTCTGGGGGGGAGGGGGCACCATGAGGATGCAGGTGCCAAGCACGTGTTGCATTGCTCAGTGCTCAGCTGGGAGCTAGACACAGAGAGCTGCTGAGCTGGGTAGGGGAGCAAGAGCCCCGGCTTTTTTGGATTTACTGTGTACGTGTGGATTATTTAGAGCCTGGAGTAATGGGCACCCTCAGTGAAGGGTGCTGCCAATCAGAGGGAAAGCTGTGGGTTGTTATTTTGGATCAGGCCAGGAAGGTCACATCACTTTGCAATGATGTTATGGCATGAACTGACAGAGCTGAGCCTCAGCCCATCTCCCAGAGTCTGTCAGTGCTGAGCATTTCCATCTCTACATCACACACACACACACACACACTCTCCCTGCACAGGGCCATCCCACCAATACCCACCAAGGCACCATACCCTACATCAGGCCGCTCTTGCTCAGGAAGCATCTGTGCAGAATGTGCAATCCTCTGCCACCTCAAAGCACAAGCAAAGCCTATTCCCCATTTATTTACGCAGACATGAGTAGGAGGCAGGCAGCAGGTCTGCAGACAGATGGGCTCAACCTGTCCTTCCTTCCTTTCTTCCTCTTGCCTCCCACCTTTTCCCAAGAATGCCTACTGCACACTTGCTCCTGCAGTGGAGCCACAGCACTTGCTGAAACACCTCTCCCCCTGCTTCAGGGATGGTTTCGCCTGTGACTGACAAGCTGGAGCTGGTGTTTCAGAGTGCTGCTCTTCAAGCCCCTCTTTCATAGCTACACCATGATTCCTGATTCTTGCCACTGGGAACCTGCTTATTTATTTATCCTTGCTGACAGAAACAGAAAGGAGTGGAGGTGGGGTGCAGGGGGCAAGAGGGAAGTGTTTTCATTTCTGTGCTTTTGATTTTGTCTGAGCAATACAGAAAAGCTGCCCTTACACCAATAGTGTGGCCACTGTTGGGGCAGCAAGGACATGAACAAGAGGGCCTGTGAGCCCTACAGAGCTGCATGAGCTGTAGTGGCATCACTCCATAAAGGGAACCCATGCGCAAGTTTTCATGTGAATCATGAAAACCCAAGCCTCCTCACTCTTCTCCACACTCCAATCCCTCCTCCTGTTTTCTCTATAATTCCATTTTCATCTCTCTCCCTTCTTTCCACCCCCATTTTACAGTTATTGCTCCTTTGGCAAAGAGCATCCCTGTGCTGAGATGATGAGTTTATAAGGCAGAGGGCTGCAACAAACACCTCGTGAAGCCCAGCCAGCAGCCCCCGGCCCCCTTCTTCCCTTCCTCAAAGTTCACACGGTTTAGTATGCAAGCTTCCTGCTGCCTGCCCAGCCAGCTCACTATTCACAGGCAAACTGCGCTCCTCCGCTTGGCTCCCGAAGAAGAATAAGTATAAAAAGCCCTGAAAGTCTTGCTGCTGAGCCAGCAGGAAACTCAAACTGCTCTGAGCATGGGAACCAAGAGAACCGCTGTGGCCAGCACAACAGGTATTGTTTGGGAGGAAATCCCAGCAGCAGACACGACTGCCTACGCACACACAGATATATATGTATATGTTTAGTGAGGGTTTGACAAAAGGGAGGGTTGGGGAAGTGTACGAGGAGAGAAGAATACATTGGCAGCTATATCCAAGAAAGAATAAGAGTGCTGCTCAGCCAAGAAAAACAGCTATTTCACTAGCCAAAGAACTGACCCATTTGCCATGCATTTGAACCATGTGGGACCTCAAAGTAAAGTGATGTGTCTGGCCTTGGTCTCTTGACCTTGGTTTTTTGACAGGTCTTTCTGCGTCCTGGATTTTGTCCACATCATGAGTGAGTTTATGAGGCAAATGCAATGTTTGTCCCGCTTGCTATGTTTTGATTTATGTCCAGGAGCAGTTTTTTATCTGGATTCCCTTTGAGTGAAAGGAAATGAGGAGATGGACTCCAGGAGCACAATTCCTGCACTCCAGCCTCTAATGAGCATCCAGTCCCTGGGAACCAGAACTGAGGCAGTCTGATGTAAAGCCCCTGACACAGCAAGTGCTCAGCACCAAACAGCCACCTCTGTGAATCTGCTTCCCAGTGCACCACACCAGCTGCTAGCCATAGGCACAGTCTATCTGCAAATATGGTAAACTTAAGTGCAAAAAGAGAAGGAAGAAACTAAAACTTGAATTACATAACTTCTTTTTTCAGTGAATAAAAAGTGAATAAAAGCTGTGGTAAATGAGCTCACTAATGTCACATTCACAGGGATCACAGCAAGAAGTTTGACAAGACTACGGTGATCTAGAAGTAATTTAACTATTATGTCTTACAGTCTTTCCTGACAGACATGTTCCAAAGAAATAAACCTGAAAACAACAGGTCATCCCACCCAACGCAGCACTCCTTGCAATCATTTCGAGGAGAAGCAGCTGTGAAAAGCCCAAATAAGAGAATGTGTGGCCCTAAGTCTTTGGATAAACACCAAAAAGCAGTTTGGAAACCTGGCAGAAACAAGCTGATTCTCTAGAGTCTGTAACACCAGTGGAAAATGTGGCTAAGAGCTTACCTCTGCTATTAGCAGCTTTCCCATAATAGGTTTTTCCTGTGCTATCAGGGAGCTCCAGACTACTCAGGACTTCTGCAGTGCTCCTACCCCTGAAAGTCAACTGTGGAGTCACGGCTGAAGGAGGGAGATCTGAACTCTTACCTCCAGGGCTCCCAAATGAAAAGTCCTCCAAAAATAAATGTATCTTAACACTCTGCTAACTGCCTTAGTGACCTTGGCATGGGTGCTGAGCAGAGATGAAGGCCTGGTGAGCCAAGCAGTAGGAAAGGCAACTGGTTGGTACAGAGATAACCTGGGATGTTCAGAGCAGCCACATGGAGCCAAGAATGGAAAATGTGACCAGTCCTTTGTGGTGGAAGGGACAGAGTCACATGCAGGAGAGTTTAGTCAGCAGCGTGAAGCTCAGAAATTCCCACCAGCACTTCTCCCTGCAACGGCCACCTGGAAGAAAACAAAGCAGTGCCCTGGGGAGCAGCAGCCCCTCAGCCCCAGGAGCTGCCCAGTTTCCAGCCTGCAGGGTGGTGACATGAAGCAGAGGCACTTACATCTCTCCTCACCTGTCCCCACTCGAAGAGTACTTTGAGGAAAGGGAATTAAACTGCAGTACAGCATTCCTGCGCAGCAGATAGGCTGCACTGTGGATCACTCCTGCCCCAGGTAGTGTTGTATGCACACTGCACCCACGGGGACAGCTGCATGGCTTCCCCATGCCCTTGCACATTTGTAAATGCAGTGTGGTCATGGGGAGCAAACAAGCAGCCCAGAGCCTCCCAGGTCTCTGTGGGAGGAGCAGAGAAGAGCCCGTGCCCCTGCAATGCAATAGTTGCTTGTCATCCATGTCCTCCCCCATGAAGCACAGGGACTGAGGGTGCAGGAAAAGACAACCCACCTCCCCAGGGTTCAGGAGCAGAGGGAAAGAGGTGAAACCCTCCCAGCAGCAGGCTCTCACACACAGCCTTGGCACTGTGCCTTCCTGCCAACCAGGAAAATTGGCTGCCATTACGGAGAGCCCCATTCAGCCTCACAGGCCCATTCAGTGCAGAGCTAGGGTGGACTGCCAGCAAGGGGGATGCCCATTGACAGAGTCCGTGAGCACTGCACAGACAGTCCCTGCCTGCCGGGTGGGACACCCAGCAGTGGCTTCAGGGAGAAAGGCCCTGTGTGTTTGCTGGTGTTTGTTATGGGAGTCCGAAGAGGAGAACGAAACTGTAAAGCAAGACAATACTTCTAAGTTGAAGGGGAACATTTCTTCCCGCATTAATTATTTCCCATGCTATTCCTGGCAGTGACCTTCACCAGGAAGGAAAAAAAAATCAGATTTGTTTTTATATCTTTTATCTGACTTCCTATACTAAAGCCTCTGGCTAGAATGACTCACATTTATATCAGCCATCACATTATATTACACTGTATCAGTGCTGTTACCTGTCTTGTCTTCCTCAACATTAGGGTTTGTTAGCATTACACCTGGCAATTTGCAGCTATATTTAAAGACTACCTGCCTCAGTGGCAGTGTCCATAATACCCTTGCTTCATCTTTGGAAGTAATACCATGAGGATTACATTTGAGACTGCTGGCAATCTGCCCCAGATTGAAGGGAAATTTTTCTGGTTCTGCGCAGAGAAGTGTTTGCCTGTTGCAGAGCAGGCGCCTCTTCTCCAACCACTTATGATGAAATCACTTTTGTGCATCACTGGTCTGTGCACCACTTGCCCTGTTAGAGATTCCTAGCAGTATTTCTGCTCCCTGTGTGCAACAGAGCTGCATGCCGAAACCACAGCCCTTGGGGGAATGACCCTCATGGTTCCTCATCATTCACCCAGCTTCCCCTGCCTACAATTTAAAGGGTTGAGTAGAAACTCCACTAGAGGAGTTTCAGACTCGCACCTCTCCCAAAGAACTTCCCTAAGACAGCAGTGGGCTGATCCTTGTTCTCTCATTTCATTTACACTTGGTTTCTTCCTCTGTTTTACAAACACTGTTCTCGCAAAGCATCACCTTTGGCATGAAAGGTGCATTTGCAAGCAGGTTACCTTCCAGACTTCTCATTTTTTAAAAAAACAGGCATTTGGATTGCAGCAATGGCCTGTCTCCTGCCAGAACCTAAGCTGTACTGTTCCAGGAGCTGTGAGTGCCCAGGGAGCGTCCTAGCCCTCAGCTGCTTCCAGCCTAAAAGTGAAGCAGTCTAAAGGTTAAAAGAAAAATGTCAGACTAGAGGTTTTAACATAACAACATCCCGGAACAGAGTTTGATCTTCATCCTATAGAATCCCAAGGAAACCTAGTCAAAATGTAACCATCCCACAGAGTCTGGACACTTTTGCCTGCCACAGAAATGCTGTTGCTATGTGTCCACCATTGCTGAAAGACCCCTGACCTGCAGTATGAGGATGGAACAAATGCTGGCTGCTGGCCATGCTGGGGCCCTGTTCCATCTCTGAGCTGTGGCTCATGGCATGGCGGCAGGGCCAGTGCAGAATGTACCAACCTCTTTTATAAACAAAACAGCACCATGAACCTTGGTGTGAAATCAACTAATTTAAGGCAAATTGCAACAAGTGTGACAAACAGCAGGAGGTAAGGAAGGCTTAAGGGTACTTCTAAAAGTGTGTTTATTTCACTGACATCCCCAGAAGAGGTCATAGTCTGGAACTGGCAGAATGTTTTCAGCAGCCATTGTTCCTTCTAGTGCAGGGTATATGTGATTTTCCATTACACCAGATCTAACTACTGAGTTAGATCACTTGAGGTTGTATCACAGGATTTTAGTTCAAAGAAAAAAGCCCAAGAGAGACACTTTAAATATATAAATACATTTAGGTCCTGAAATAAATAAATAAATAAACATGACACATGAAAATAAATTATTGTTCTTTAAATTTACTGCTGCTTTCATTCATTTACTACTGCATAGAATATATTCAATGGCTTTTTCTCATCCTGAAATAATAGGTATGCATTAATATCCATTGGTAAACCATCTCTTCATGTTTGTAGGCTTTGTTGATAGAGGAGAGGAAGCACACAGGCCCTCCCAGGCAAGCTCTTATTCACAGGTACTTTTTTTCAGTGATAAATGAATCCTTTCAGAAATGCTAATATCGGCATTTATACAAGGTGGCCAATGTAAACAGTAACTGCTGGTTCGTTATTCTTTTTGTATCCTTTGCCAATTTACAAAGCTTCAGAGTTAGAGTTGAAACAGGCAGTGTTTTGTTGGAAAAGAGCAAAAATGCATTTAGGAACCAAAATCTACTGATGGGAATAGATGACATAACCTTAAGGAAGGGCTTTTCTGTGAACCCCACCAGTGTGAGAGAGGAGAAAAGAGAGTAAGAAGATGGGGATTTTGATACTTGGATCATATCTCACTGCTTGTGTTCCCCCAGGAGATTTAGTACTACTTCTGAAAGCTGCAGCTGAAAATACGCTTTGATGTATCTTTCATCTAAAGCTATCTGTATTGATAAACTATGTTTGTGCAGATGAAGCACTGAACCAGATAGGACTTTTTTGTTCCCATTTCTACCACAAGTTCTTGGTGTGTCCTTGGAAAAGCAAAGAGAGTTTGTGTGCCTGACCCGGGCCTCCCTCAGCCAAGCAGAGGAGAGACCACTTTCCCACACGGCAGAATGGAAAAAAGTTCTGTGCATCATGAGATGGACAGGTCCCACCATGCTGAGTCCTCCTGAAAGAAGAGAAAACAAATTGACACTGGTCAGATTCAGGCTGCTCTAAAATTAATCATATGATTCATTAGGAAACAAATTCTTCAGAAATTACCAGCAACAATCTCTTCTTCTGGAATTATTGCTTCAACAGATGAGCCAAATAAAGGACCATTTCAAAGGCTGTGATTAATTTCAGTGCAAAGCAACTGGCTGTGCTTTGATTGCAGGGGAATGTGACTTAAATTAGGCCAGCTGACTTTGTCCTGAAGAGGACTACAGTTTCTCACATGATCTGTAGCATAGCCTAACTGTGGATGGTGACCTCTCTGACCAAAGCCACAGGACATTCAACTCTGCTCTAGGACATTTGCCCTGATAAAGAGAAAATAGACTGGATTGAAATGGAGTTGTCAGAAGAAACTGTTGAGGGCAGCTATAGATTCCAGAAAGAAAGCACTCCCTCAGATCACAGGGGATGACCATCTCTCCTACTTGCACTCTTCTCCCCCCAGGTAACTGAGCAATGCTGGATTGAGCTGGGGAGACAGGGGAATGGAGGAGCAAGAAGCAATCCTTTTTAGTAAGGGAACATGTGTAGTAAATAACAGCTGCAAAGGCTCCCTCATGTATTGAAGTCATTATAATTCAGTGTTTTCCTTCCCAAAATCAGGCTTTAATGGGAAGCAAGTTTCAACCTTTCTAAAGGAGTACTCTACAATAAGCTTGTTAAGCTTGGAAAGTACTTTGGGAGCCCCTGGGATGAAAGGCGCTCTAGGAATGAAGGCTGATATTTATGATTATTGCTTGAAAGGAGCAGAGAGGAACAGTAATGTAAAATATGAATGGCTGCTGGTGCTAAAAAACATATTGCTGACTTGGTGCCAAACAAGATAGTCCTAGTTCTCAAACCTGGATGACAAGGATTTAAGAGATGCAAGAAGTGGAAGAGACTCCTGCAAATAACAGCAAAAGCCAACCTGATTGCAGGGCAAATAGGTGTCTTGTGGCTTTTTCTTTTCTTCCTCCTAAATTGCAGGCCATATGATCTGATCTCTCTCATCCCAGCTCTGCCAGCCAAACAGATGCCTATTAACCACAGTAAGTACTGCTGGTTTGTACTCCCCTTAACAGAGGAACCTACAGATCCCTTTGGACATGAGGGGAGAAAAATATCCTTTGTAAGTGGTCATATGTTATGGCCTGGCCTAAGTAGATTCATATCACTCAAAGGACTAAGAGCAGAAGCACTTCAGGCTAATGTAAATTAAACTTCTCTATTTTAGAAAGCTATAAAAGAAGAGAACCAGGCTAACAGGCTCTGCTCCTGCAAACACCTACCTGCCTACTCTCAGCCTTCATAAAGCCTTCTATTGATTTTACAGTGGGCATCTGGCCCCCTAATGTGGCACTCCACAGCTCCTAGAGAAAATGTTTCTCTCTCCAGAACTGCTATTGAGACATCTTTATGTTGGTCTCCCACTCTTTCACTTCTCCCTGAGAAAAGCTAAAAGAAAATCCTTTGAGAGAAAGAATTCTGAATCTTCACTTCTTCAAAAACAAGCTTGAAAGTAACTCTAGTGCGTAAGAAACCTTCACTACAAAAACCCACAGGATCTCAAGAAGTTTTTTTTTTTTTAATATAGCAGAGAATAACACAGCATGCAGCACAGGCTGAATGCTAATATCATACACATTTAAATTAGATATAAGGATATTATATTTTTAATGAGCTACTGCAATGAATTAACAAAAAAGGCTGTGCACTCCATAGGCTCCAAATGAAGACAGGATACCTTTCACAGCTATGCGTCAAGCAGATGTGGGTTAGTGGGCTAGAGGAACTGGAATGGCTCAAGGGACAGGGATTTTGCTAATGAACACCCCACCCAGGCTAGCAGCCCTCTGTGACTCTTGGAGGAAGCCTTGCAACCTCTCTGCAGGCCAGTCTCCCACATTTCTAATGGGGCTGTGCCCCACATCAGCCAGAAGAGCAGCATGACTGTGCTCTCTGGGTTGCTGAAGGCCGAGCAGAGCCCTGGCCTCACCTCTGACTCTGGAGAAGCATCATTTCATTGAATCAACACTGACAGGGCTACTTGGCACTGCAGCTGCAGCACTGGCACACGGTAAGGGGAAGAAGGTCCCCTGGGAGCTTGTGCTGCTGGGGCTGGGGTATGGGGCATGCTCCTGCAAGGTCCTCTCCATCAGCCCTGCTTCCTCTTCCTGGCACAGTCTAATGCTGATGGATCTGTATTAGAAATAACAGAAAGTCCTTGGCCTTTTTTTCCCCCCCTTTATTTCTTTTTTCCTTCCCTTTAGCTATTTAGGCCAACTCTGGCTAATCACACTCTCTAACTTATACTCAGTCACTGCCATGGCAACCATTTCAACATGCAGTTCATAGACTGCCTCTGAAACACACACACACCTTGATGCTTCAGGAGAGACATTGGGAGAGGAGAACTATCATCTGCTACACTGACACATTTTTCTACAGTATTACCTCTTGCAGCATGAATCTCTTCTTTTAGCTCTGAATAGCTCATCGCTTCTTCTGTCCCCTTTTCCTCCCACCAAAATAGGTTCTTTAAAAACTGACACAGATTTATGGAGATGAAAAAGAAAAGGTGTAGGAAGGGAAATGCATTTGGAAATTCCACTCTCTAGCATCTGAATTCACTCTTGTAAGAATCCTAAAAGCCTGTCCTGTTACTGCTTCACAGGAAATCCTGAGACCTGGTTATAACACAGTGCTAATAATGCCAGGGTTGTGGGTTCAATCCCCTATATGGGCCATTCACTTAAGAGTTGAACTCAGTGATTCCTGTGGGCCCTCCCAACTCAGAAATTCTGTTTTGTTCTGTTGTGCCTCAGTGGAAAAGGAGAAAGCTTTGGGGGCTTGCTTTCTGGTTTTCTCAGACCCCGGGAGAGAGGCAGCAGCTCAGGAACAGGCTAGGTGCTGTTACTTTCTCCTTCGCAAAATGGCTCCTCTTCAGAAGTGCAGCTGCCCTGCAATGTGCAAAACCAGGTCTGCCTTTGTCCAAGCATAGAGAGCAAGATTTGAACAGCCCTGAAAAAAGATCTACCTGGAACACGTAGGTGCATTTTTCCAACAGTCACCTCTGAGAATCTTGCTCAAGGTCTGCTGTAATTAGGTTTGCTTTTGTCTAGTCATGATGCCTGGCACCCGGGCAGCAGTGAGGTACTACACAGGTGCCTGCCATGCTGCCTACAAACGGATCATTTATTCTGCTCACACTTAACACACTCTTCTCCCAGACGCAGTCAGAGGGGAGGCTCAGACTGCCAGCACCACAGTATAAAAAAATCCCTTTTAGTTTCTTTATGTAATTGTAGCTGCTCTATGGAAGAACCTGATTCCATGTCTTGAATGTTTTATGTGTTTATGTGTGTAGGTTTCAAATGTGTATATCACATATAGTGTCGTGTTGATCCTTATCAGGTGTAATTACACCATCCATTCCTTTCTTCCCATCTTTTTCTGTGTTTTTATCATTGTCAGCTGGCCACTAGCCACAAACAAAGCTTGCCCCCACCACTATCACCTACTTGACACCAAGAAGAAAAATGTTTCTGCTGCTGACCAAGGGAGAAAAGAAATTCAGATGCACCCACGAGCAAACAAATATTGGCACACCTAAAATAACCTGTGTGGAACATTTGATTTCAGTTTAAATTATTTCAGTTTAAATTATTTCAGTTTAAACTCAGCCCCTCTAGCCATAGTAGAGCACCCTCAAACACCATTCTTCAAACCAAAATGTTTCCCAGGAACAAAATCTGAGAGACAAGAGGCAGGAGTCCCTAAGGCAGGCAGATAAATCTCAGTCAGCAGGTAAATAATATATGGCAGTCACCTTTGCCCTGTTATTTTAATGCAGGCACATGCAGACACACACTGTTTTATAAGAACTGCATATGCACTTCTCAGCAAGCATCATTTATGTACGCTATCTTCCATTGAAATCAAGCCTTTGAGATTGCTGAAGTAATGAAACGTTGTGTGCTCAGAAAGAAACATCATGCATAGTCTATCAAATCTCTGGGACTCCTTGACTATGTATAGCATGCTTGGAGGGACCCAGATCCTCAGCTGTCCTTTCTAATCTGCAACATAAAGTCAAGACAAAAGCTGGCAGGAGGAGAATATAGGACACAGCTGACTGCTTTTAGGCCACATACTTTAATGCTAATGCATTTCTGTAACTGTATAATAAGCATGGACAAAATTACAATATGTCTGTGAATGGGGAATACCATCTTCATGGCATGCCTATACCACACACCCAACTCTTCAGTGAATCAAATTTCAATAAACCACTGTCATGAATTTAGACTTGCACCACACCTCCCTTTCCCAATGTATCCAAATCTGTCAGTCTCCCTTGGTCTGTAGGTAAGGATGCACTCTTATCCCCATGTGAGAGAGGGCATGAAGTGACAAAGTCTAGAAATGAAGCTGGAAGAGGCTTTTCTTTCTTATGTCATGCATTAAGTAACTTGCTTGACACCAGCCGGACTGGCAGCATTTAGAGCAGAAAATCAAGCCAGTGAATCAAGGCACAAGTAGGGGAGTTCAACCGCCCATCCCTCCAGCTCTTAGTGTGGTCCTGGGTACAGTTTTGGCCCAGGCCAACCAGTGCTCTACCAAACTGTTCCCAAGCACAGTCCAGGAGTTAGCATGGGCCAGGATTGTTTCCCATAGGTAGTCTATATGTGACCAGTTGCTTTTGGAGAGCAAGAAGGTTTAAACATCTGTCACATCAGGGCCAGACAGTGTTACTCAGCCACAAAGCAAAGCACAGCTGCTGCCTGATTTATTAGCACAGACATGGCCCACGCCACACAGGCCTGTGCCTCAGACTTTTGCCAGACAGTGTACCTGCCTTTGCTGACACCTCTGAGCCAGCCATGCCAGTCCTTTGCCCCACTTTTTCCCAGTGCAATGCGAAACTAACTTTGGCTACAGCTAGTTTGAAACATCACATCTGACACTGAGGAGGCTGAACAGAGCAGAGTTGATGCAGGAGTGCCACATCCCAGCTGGGAGCTGAGCCTGTCCCCAGGAACATCTTACCCTGCTATGCTCCACCCTACCAAATCCCACCAGCTGAGCACCTGGGCATACCCAACTTGTAGCCAGGGAGAAAGAAGGTGCCATGGTTACCTGTTTCTCCAATGGAAGGGCTTCATTTTGACTTCACGCCACAGGCAAGCAGAAAAGGTGCCTCAATGGCTGGCATCACAATGGCAGCAGCAACAGCCCAACCCCTGGCATGTGGCCTCTGCAAGGCCCTCCTGCCCCAGCCCCAGCCCCAGCATGATGTGCCTTCCCTCACTGCTCCAGCCAAGGAGGGCCTCAAACTTGACCAAGGGGGTGCCGCAGAACAGCCGAGGACTTTAATTGCCCAAACAGTCAGTTAATGAACATAGATTGGGCTCAAACCTGGGCTAAGCATTTGCTACAGGCATACCCTCAGCAAGTCTGGCACAACCATGAAATGAAGCTGGATGTCCTGAGGCCACCAGTCCTCCCTTCCTTAGCATTGTATTCCTGTGAATATAAACCAAACCTTGCAGGGACAGGAGAGCAGCAGCAGTCAGTGATTCTGTTTTCATTTGATAAAAATGAAAAGACAAGGGTGCCTGTATAGCTGATCTCCTGCATTTTCCATCAGAGAAACCTGACCTCTTGGGAGGCTGCATTAGCAAGCACCCCTCATTCCTCCACCCCTGCCTGGGCAGTACAACATCTCTTCACGGTACTGAGCTGAGGAAAGCTGTCAGTTTACAGGCAGTGCAGAAACCTGTACTGTGCACTCTCATCTCCTTTGGAATCCAGTGTTAGGCACTGTCTTGCTTTCCAGAGCAATGTGAAAGAGACTAGGAAGAAAGTAAAAAGATGTTTCTTGTATTTACTTAAGAAATATTCAGGTCCTGTGTTACAAGGGAGGGCACTGGCACAGGACAGAGATCAAGACTGCTCCAATTTGTATGTTCCCAAGCAGGTCAGGAGAGATTGCAGAGAAAAGCAAACATTGCAAAAACCTTTTGCAATGCAAAACTCTACAAACAATTGCAAATTGTTTGAGTTAAAGCAGAGAAATTGCTTGAATGGATTTTGAACCCTTTTCCTTCTTCCTAATAATGAGCATTTTCTTTTTTGCAAGCATGATCCTGGAATGAGAAGTCTCATCGTTTGGGGATATATTCACACTGGGAACATTCACGTGACCTTTCAGATCACATTCCTCCTATTTATAACAGTATTAGTCATCCACTTAGAGAGCAGAACTAATACCATGTTTGTTAAATGACTAAATGCATGCTATGAATAACCAGCGGAGGGTACTTAAAACCACAGTTACATCCAAGAGCACATAGAGAAGCCATAGCCAGCTAACACTTAGATGGGACACAAATAATACTATTGCATGTAAAATACATTTGAAAGACAATTTGAAGACAGTTCATTCACAGGAAGAAAGGACTAAATTAATCAGATCGATTCTTTTCCAGAGAGAGTTCACCTAGTTATTTAGACATATAGGAGAGCTGTCAAGAATGCGTGACGGCTGAAGATTTAAATTTGAAAAAGTCCAGGCAGAACTAACCGTAAGACTAAGAGGATGGATCACAACTCTGCTGGACCTTGGCCTTTACACTACACAGAAAACGTCAGGGTTGTTGTACTTCAAGTTTGCAACTTTGTCACTGGCAAAACACGAGGTTTAGGAGCTCTGAGTAATGCCTTACCTGTTAACTAATATGTTGCTCAGCTGCAGGGAAAGCACAATACAAACCATGTGCGTTATTAGCCCCAACACGTTTGTGAGTCCCAGCCAACATGAGTAAACTTTCTGTGCCTCAGACTTTACCAGTGGCCAGCAAACTGCCATAAGCAGTATCAGTTCCTGGGTCAGGAAAAAAATGGTGCTTCCCATGGTGCTGAGGACTTCCCTGCTCTGCATGCAGTAATATCAGCACTTTGGGAAGCATTCAGCAGAACGAGATAGACGTAGTCAGTACACTCAGACCATTTTTGTAAGACCATATGAATACACGCATCTGGCAGGAGAGGATCTGGAGGAGAGGAGAGGAAGAGTGAAAGACAAAAAGGTGGGTGGAACAGGAAAGAGGGAAGTATAGACAGCAGACTATGTGCCCCTCTATAAAAGAAACACAGAAGCAGTCTGGGCTGTGTGAGGTGCACATTTCTGACACAAGGGAAAACAGAAATGGGAACAGCTCTGCAAAGAATTTACGAGAGTTTTGAATAATGATGTGCAAATTATGGCCTGGAATGCAGAGAATTAAAGGACTTTGAGTTCCCACCTGCCCCTCAGTTTAGCATTAAAGTCCAGTGATGCGCTTTCACACTGCAGAGGATGGTGTTGGGGGGACACTGGGATGCCTGGCTGCACTTCCCTTTGGCCAAACCTGAGGGTGAGGTTGGACATTATCGTCAGGAAGTGCCCAGCTGTAGTCACCTGGCACATCAGTGAGGTGCCCCTGCCAGCACACCTCCCCAGTGTCAGCCTGCCCAGAGGGAGACCAGCGCCACACCACAGGCAGCTGCTGAAAGGTTCAGTGAGAAGGTGGCAGCTAAAGGTGCAAACATCATTTCCTCATTGCAGCCTCCGTGAATGGCCCTGCCTGTGCAACACAGAGGATGTTTTGAATGGCAGAGCACAGGCAGTGAATCATCATATAATCACTGCTGGTGTGTCCCAGCCTCAGTGTATCATCAAGCCTTCCTTTGGGTCAAGTAATCATTTGAGTCTGACTCACCACCACCACACAGGTTTCTCCCAGCGCAGGCTGGCGTGGTCAGTGAACAGAGCTAATTGAATGGGCTCTCACTGTTTCATCCATGATCCAGGAGGGCTGGCAAGGCTGCTTGCAGCTTTCCGTGCAGACCCTGGTAGCACACAGGATTCTCACAGATCAGGTAGCTACTTGTTAACCATGTAAGTTATCACTGTTTCCTTAAAAACTCCTCATGGGTCAAAGGGTTTGCACTTTCATGGGCTAGAGAAAGTGCAAATGTCAATAGCAAGACAAGGCCTCCAAAACACAGAATAATTGAAGCTGACAGGGACCTCAGGAGGTCATCTGGTCTGAGACCCCTACAAAGCCAGGCTTGAACACCCCGCTCCTAGTCCTCAGAGTCTGAGCTGCCAACATAGAGGAAGCACAAACTGCATGCAAGCCAAGGAGCGCTTCTGCTGGTGAAGCCCCACCCAGATCACACAGTCAAGAAATAAAAATTATGGAAAAATCCAGCAACATCAGGTAGCAGCAGAGGGCCACTGGAAAGACAGAGTAAACTGAGGGAAAGACCAGCAAAACCAGTGTGGGAGAGAGAGAGAAGGCATGTTTGCTTCCTTTTTGACAAGATAGAGGCAAGAAGGGCGATGTGGAGACATTTCTCCTTTCTCTCAGGTTGCTGCACATGGAAAGAAGCCACCTCCTGACACCATGAAGGCAAAGTAAGAGTCAAGGTTGCTGCAGCTGGAAGAGGGAGCAGAGTCCTGGCTCCACCCTGCAGGCACAGTCCTTCCTTTGCATGCCTTGAGAGGGGTGGAGGGAAGGGGCAACCCTCATTCCTCTCTAGGCCAGATGGGATAAGGACTCACCAGGTCTCACCTCCACCCTGTCACTAATATCAAATAATAATAGTATTTAGCACTTCCATAATTACCTTTGCACTCTGATATCACAGACACAGCTGAATTGGAAGTCATTAAGATCATTATAATGAGCTTCACTGGATCCTTTCAGTCAGAGGCATTATTTAGCCAGCCCTCATTTTCGTGGTTACATCTGAATAAGCACTCTGTGTTGAGGTGAGGTTTGCCGATGAGACACTTTGGCTTAAAGGCAGTCTCCTACTTGCAAAGGCAGAATAAGTGTCATTATGCATCATGTTTCACCAGACTTCAAAATGCCAAGGAAGGTAAGTCAGGTTACAGCTGACTCCACCTTCAACTTGTAAGAGCTGCAAAACTTTTCCCATGAACTAGCATGTGGGGAAGGTCTGCCATGACCCTCTACTTATGGAAGCTGCCATTCTGGAGGCCTTCAATGCTCAATACAAGCAGCCACCACAACCTCTCGCTGCAGGTGTCAATTCAGCAAGAATTGTTACTAAAGCAGAGAGGGCAGAAGGCCAGAAGCTCTGGGAGCACCTTGCACTGGGAACAGGAGTACCGAGCTGACCTAGTGAAGGGCTGGGCTGCTGGCCAGAGCTCAGGCAGGCAGGCACGTGGACATATGGCTGTTGCTGGACCAAGCATTATTGGGGCCTGTGAGCAGAACTGAGTCCAGAGCCATGTGCAGAACAGAGATCTGCTGGTCCTGGGTCTACTTATAGCCTCACTGAAGACTTCTTCCTTTGGCCTTTCACTAAGAAGGAAATGAGTGCCCCTTTATTTGTGGTTACTTCAGTTCCTTGTTCATAAATGCAAATAAAGGCACTTATTTCTACCGTTTTTGTTCGCCCTTTGTGTTTGAGCTGTGAATCCCTTGGGAATCCACAGCCCAAATATCAAGGGCTTTTATGTGTACCTGTCTTATTAATAACAAAAGTAATGTGCTGCTTTTGTTATTGAAATAGGAGGAAATGTAGGCACACGGAACAAGCACTTGTAATGCAATTTCTTATGTTTAAAAAAAAGAACAAAAAGGTAATTGAGTGTAGTACTTTGACCAAGAGCAAAGGTAAAATCACAGCAGCTGACTCAGTGTAACAGAAAGAACTTAATAGAGTTGGCAACATTTCAGCCTGCCTTCTCAGGAACTTGAACATGGGAATGTGTTAAGAGTAGCACAACATATTCAAAACACTGTCTGAATGAAAGAAAGGAGTTAGTGTTGGGCAAAAGTATTATTTTCAGCAGCAAGAAAGTTATTCCCGCAAAGCGTGAGCCCAAACTTGCATTTATTTCTTGCAGTTCAGTTACTGTCAACATTACAAATATACCCAATCAAGGCAGAGAATCTAAGCCTGCACTACTGGCCCCAAATACAGCTGAAACCCTCTCCTAATGTGTTTGTGACCTAACTGTTCAACCCATCCTCCAGAAGCAGGTTAAAACAGAAGACAGGCAAGAACCAAACAAGCTTCAGTGCAACTTAGAAATACAGTTAAGATACAAAGCTGTTTCTCTACTTCAAGACAAACTGGCTGTTACAAAAAACACTGAGGAGCAATGACACTTCCTCAGCTCTGGCTGTATCTGCAGTGGAAAGGAGTTTCCCATGCCATTTCCTTAATTAGCACAAATATGCTGACGATCTTCTCCATGCTGAAATCAAGCCATAGGTCACTAAAAAGTTGATCTATCTACATATCCAAATTTACCACATGCTGAGCCAACACGTTTCAAAGCCGTAATCAGTACCCAGATTATAACATGGCTTTGTCATGCATCCAGCTTCTGAAACAAACTTGGATGTCCCAATATGAAACCTATTTGTCCTGCAGTCAGCAAATAAGAAAAGTGCCAATATATACGTTCAATGTTTTGCAAGTGCTAGGATTGTGCCCTGGCATTTACTGGATCATTTTGACCATTACATGAATTTATAAATATGACCAGTTGAATTAGAAAAATAATATGACCTGAAGATCAGATTTTAAGCTTGCTTAAACTGAAATAAACAGGGAATAACTCATTTGGCATCCAGTAATTTACTCTGGTTTCATCACGGAGAGATCAAGGCCACAGTTACCTCTTTACACAGCTCAATCTGAGCTTTAGTCCTTGCCAACAGCACGGGCTATAGTACAATCACGCAGCAGTTGAACAGAAAAGACAGCATGCCAATACAGTAAATAGTGTAGTACCAGCCCTAGGGAGAAGTTCAGCAACCTTATGACAGGTATGGTTTACGTGTGTGAACCCAAGCCTTGTTTCTCAGACAGTTTTTGCCTTGTTGGTAACACAGCTGGCAGGACAAACCCTAAACACAATTTATGCCTGGCCAGCTCCTGGCCAGCTCACAGCTAACTCTGAATGAAAGCTGTGATGTCTAAGCAGTTTCCTCCTGGCCAAGCAGCCCATTTTCCGTGACCGGTTCAGTAAGGTTGCTGCCCGCTGTGCGGATAGGACACTGCAGCGTGCCAGTGTGACTGTCTGACCCCTTCTCCCACATTTCAGTTGTCCCTACAGTAGTGCATCCTGCAGTATGCTGCACCGGGGGCTGCTGCTCTCGGAAGGCTTCTTCCAGGAATTCTCCTCCGTCGTTACTGGTCTATAGCATCACTGCCCACATTTTCCCAGAATCACTTGGCACCAATGTGGCTGGACAGCATGGCAGGTAGCCCTGCCAGCATAGCTGCTGCTTGGAAAATCTGCCCTGTGGATGTAAGTTGAGCATCTCCCTGGCTACCCACTGTAACTCTTTTAGCTGGATACAAGGTCACATTTGTGAGTAACAAGAATGTCTCTTTGATGACATTGACATAAATTACCTGTAGTTTCTTGCCAAATAAAAAAAAAAAAACACACCAGAAAGTGATGCCCCATGAAGAACAAATTAGATCCCATTTTGTGTCCCTTCACCTGTAGAGAAAGGTTTGAATGTCACTGAATTCTGAACTTGTGACTGTCACCCAGCTCAAAATGAATGAAACCAGGCTGATGGCTAAGTCTGTAACTTTCCTCTTGAGTTGTTTTCTTTCCTGAATTTTATTTTGCTACATTTACTTATTAATTTCAGTAACTGTCCTTCAGTACCACAGAGCAGCTTTAAGACACAAGTGCGCTGTCATCTGCCACCACAAATTTTCCTTAGGCACTGTCAGTAAAAGCACATCCTCCAAATTTGCGATGACTGGATGGGGCTCCTCCTGAGCTGGTGAGGCCAGAGGGAAAACTATGCCAAGGGCCAGTCCTGGGAGGTCACCAGTACTCACAACTGGCCTTGACTTCCATTTGAGGCACAGGCAGCTGAACCCTCGTAGGGGCAGCTGGACACTTCAGTGGTTACATGGGGAAAGGAGACAGATGTCCCTGCCTGCTTGCAGAAGGACAAGAAACTGACAGGAAGCAAAAGTGCTTCCTACTGCTCTCGCTGCACCCCGAACCCTTGTTGCTGTTAAACAGCCTTAGTCTCCCAGGGAGAAGGGGAGGGATAGATTGAAAGTACGTCTAACCTTCCTGGAAGAATGGACTTACTGATGCCTTGCTGGGCTGAAACATGAAACGACTGAAACTCTGGGCCTAGAGAGAGGGAATTACCAAACCAAGCCCAGCATGATTCAAAAATGCAAACTAAGTCTCACACAGCAGCTTCCTCTTCCTAACCCCATTCCTTCTCTCTGAAAGACACTTTGCATGTTTAACCACATGGAAGCAGCGATCTAGACACAAAGAAAGCTTCCAGTGTCTGGCTGTGCATCAGCACAAGCCAGAAGGACATAAATCAGGCAAGGTGCAGGTAGTCAACTCACTCATAAATGCTTCCCCAAGGTTCTCCACTGTGCTCAAGCAGTGGCAAAAACCCCCATGCACCCAAAGATTGACACACCTTTGCCTCCCACTGACCTCAATAGAAAATTCATATTTGGAGAACAGAACCCCATGATCCTGGCCTCATTTGCACCAGCTGCACACAGTTACCTCCTCGGGAATACCCCATCTTTGCATAGGTGCTCCCAAGACGAAACGTGTCTCACTCAGCATCTCTGAGAACCACTAATATCTAAGTCTTTCTTCACTGTAAAAAGATCA
Organism: Falcunculus frontatus; assembly: GCA_013398115.1. NCBI lineage: Eukaryota > Metazoa > Chordata > Aves > Passeriformes > Falcunculus > Falcunculus frontatus. The sequence goes on from VZRV01007522.1 coordinate 166,472, forward strand.
ACCTCAACATGGCTAGGAAGCTGCTTTTCCTCTCCCCCAGTTACCCTTGAAGACATAGATTAAGGAGTTCGCAAACAGGAGGGCAGCTTGGAGCCTGCTGATCCTTCATTAAACACACGAGCAAGCACCACACAAACTTTCTCTGTAGTCCCACAGCTGCTGGGCCCTGACCAGGAGGTACCACCAACATAAGGCAAGTTTCCACAGTCCTCTTTCTCTGGAGGGTTTCTGCTGCACTGCCATGGCTGAGCTGCCGGTTTAGAATGTCAAAGTTCTCCCTGCTGGAAATGAGAGCACCACTCACATCATACACTTCACCTGAGCTGGCATTGGTTTCTTCCCATTTTCTAGCCTTTGCCATGACAGCTTTAAAGTTTTGGTCTATGCCTTGTTTACAAACTTGACTCAGGAAAAAAAAAACCCAGATTTTAGTTTGCTGACCAAAGGCTAACAGGCCTGATCTCAGTCATTAGCTGATCAGGGGATTTATTGAAGAATTAGGAAGTGCTAAACCAGAAAATGCCCAGTACTGATGGACCAAGAGGAGTATTGCCCCACTTCTCACCTCATGGGCAGCGCTGTGCCCAATGAACATACCACAGCACACTACACAGAAGAAATTATCTCTATCCCAGACATTGTAAAATACTGTGTTGAGTTACAAGCTGGAGCAAGGATGTGGTGCAGAAGTCTCAGACAGCCTTGGAGGCAGGATTACTCATTTATCACAAAACTCAGATGAAGTTGTGCTACTTACAAGGCTATAGGGCAAGGAGGGGGAGAGACAGAGTTTTGCATTTCCAGAAGACTTGTTTTAGCAACTGATGACATATGGGGACAGGATTCCCCAAACTTCCCTTGGCTCAAGAATACAAAATCCTACTTCCTCATATACCATTAGTTTGCTAGCCACCTAGTCAAGTGCTGTTTTAAGCCCTAGGCTTTAAATTCCTCTTGGCTAGTTCTTTGTATTGACCTCTACCCTGCCCACAGGGGAAAAGACCCTTGCTTTGGGAAACCATTTTCCCTCAAAGTTGTCTGAGCTGGCTCTGCCCTGCCCCCAGAGATTAGGTGTGTCCACAACCAGTATCTTGAATTGATGAGATCCCAAAGAAATAAATAGCTTACACAGGTGGAATTAGGTAGAGATAATGGAAGTAAACACCAGCTTGATATTTGAGGAGTTTCTATGCAGTTTCATTTGTGCCTACTAGCCTACAGGTGTCCTGCAAGCTAGGGATGCTTCAGCTGACTTGTTTTTTCACACCACCCTCGCATGTTTCTAAAAGCATCTCTCCTTTTGATCACATGGCAGCAGGTACTCACTTGCTTACACACACAGCAGTGTTACAAGTGACTGTGATGAACACATGTTGCACCAGTGAGCCCTGCAATATTGTCTGCAGCTATAGGGCCACCACCCCACCCACACTGTCTCATTTTTCTCAGTGTAACCCCAGGTTTGGCCCTACTCAATCCTTGGCCACTTTTTAGAGGAAAGCTTGCTCTTCCTCTCCTCCACCCCTCTGAGCTCAGCAATCAGGAATACAGAGGAAAACTTCTGCTCATTTGCGCTCGGGATGAGCAAACAACCAGCCCACACTCTGTCCAGCAGCATGAATGCCAGGTTATGTGAGGACATGCCAGCAGAGCCCACATACCACTGTTGGGCTATGAGCACTTCAGATATGACTGGCTCTGCTCAGGAGACTGAAATATAAACAGCAATTTCTGGGAGGAGTGTCTCCATCCAAATACTCCCCCATCTTAGTCACAGGCTAAAATAAATAAATAAATAAACAAGGCCATATAATCTCCCAGTTGGCTTGCTCACAGTCATGTGACTGGTGTCAGCCCTCACCCCAAGGTGAAATATGGACCCAAAGATTGAGTCCCAGCTTTGCGGTGCTCCAATGGCACAAACAGGACAGGCAGCAGCCCCTAACTGGGATGGCACAGACTTTGGCCTGCGGTGTAAGGGAACACCCACCTGGCAGACAGCAGAGCCCAGCTGTGTGCCACCTGCTCCCGGCTCCATCGTGCTTACATAAGGGAAATACTGAGGGGGCCAGGACACATTTAACCCAGAAATCCTCACATGACCAAGTGGATCCAAAGCGAAGCTGAGCAGACCTGGGTCTGTGTTCCACCCCACCCAAAGCCACATCTGGGAAGCAAAACAAACAGAGCCACTGCACAGCAGGGACCTGAAGAGGCTGGGGAACAGGCCTAAGGAAGTAGTTCCCTCTTCTCCTGTCCTTTGGTGAATGACAATAGCTATGCAGGAAACCAAGAGGGCACATTGGGGCAGAATCAGTCTAGACTCGCTCTGCTTCTTGTCCTCCTTCCCCCAGCATCTGCTGCTGGCCCCTGTCAGAGGCAGGATAAAGAGCTAAGCAGACCTCGCATCCAGCACAGCACAGCCATTTGTACTTCCCTGCCTCGTGAGTCTGGCCAAAGCTCCTGCGTGTGCATGAAAGATGATCCCAGCATTAAATATGTTCCTCCTCTTTGTCCAAACTAGAAATGGCTCCTCAGCCTACAACATCACCAGGCTATGTTAAAACATCTAAGTATAATCAGGAATGCAACTGGAGGTCCAAGCACGGGTGAGCAACCATGAGAATATATTTTAACAGGAACTATCCCAGTGGGCTCTGAAAGCTACCTAAAGTATATCTGCCTGTTGCTAATTATATTTACTGGTGGTGGTTGGCATTTTTTTTTTCAAGCTGAAGATGAGTCAGAAAAAGAAAAAAAAGTCCTTTATTGTTGTGGTAGCAGAAGGATGTCTCCTGAGGGTGTATGTAATGCACTACTGTCACGGCATGACAATGGAAAAACTGACTGCTGAGCCAACCAAACCCCCATAAATACCTAATGATATCTCTCTTGGCCCAGATTTTCTACAAGTCGGTGCCTGAACTGCATACAAAATGACAATCGATATGAAAGGATCTCTTTTCTCAATAGAGCCAGAATTTAAGAGCCCAGCTGAGCATTATATTCCAGTTTATACAAAGACATCCTTTTAAAGGTCTGTCACAATAACTTAAAGGTGGTGATCAAGCAAAAAAACTGCTAGGCCTCTCCTCACGATCTCCCCCACACTCCAGCCATGAGCACAAAGAACAGCTGGCCTCAGCGAACAGACAGTGTTATTAATTACAACATGATGACACAAACAATGCATGCCTAGGTATGTTATTGGGTCTGCATTCATGTGGGAAAAGAACAACATTTTCTTCCTTTTCTCTTTCTTCTCCTCCTCCTGGCTTGAGTAGCTCTGCCACCTCATGTACTCGGCTGGGGAGGCGGCTGTGCCAAGCACCTGGCCCAGTTACAGGTATGTGCAGAGGCACAGGGAGCCCGTTGTGAGAAAACCCAGCCTTAGCAAATTTCTCTGGCCATCATCCAGCCTCTGCACATTGGGCAAGTGACTCTCCCTGGCCGCGGTTACATCAGTCACCACCACCTCCCTCAATGTCATGGCACGGGAAGCGGCTGCCAGGGGAGGGAGAGAGCGAGAGAGCGAGCGAGAGAGAGAGGCAGTCACTGTTTTTTGAAACAGGCTGTCCAAAAAACATTACAACACCCTTGCCGGTTTCCAGTGGGTTTGCTCAGTTCCTCCCTTCCCGTGAAGACCACACAGGCTTCGCGAGGGCGTTGCGCCCTGCCGCAGAAAGGCGGTCTCTGGGGCCCACCGCTCCCGGCAGCCGCTGCGCAGCAGCGTGGTTCCCCCAGCTTCCTCCAGACATTCTCCCAGTTTCCACTGAGGGCCAGAACCAAACTCAAAAGCTGATATTTAAGGGGAAAACATAAGTATTTTCTTTCTTTTTTTTCCAGAAGGAGCTTTTTCATGCTGCTCCGCCCCCAGCACAAGGGGGAGGCAGGGCTGGAACTTTGAGCAGACTAAGCCCCTCACAGTTCCACTCCCTCCTTTCACCTGCCTCTCCTCTGCCTGCTCCAGTCCCTTGCACCCTGCTGGACTTGCACACTCTGGGCACAGAGGCCGCCCAAGGTAGCCCTTGGGATACCAGGACTCCCTGCCTTCCCAAGCCAGCAGCAGGTCACAGGGGCCCAGGCCGGGACTGCCAGCGCAGGCAGGCTGGAGCACCACTGCCAGCACGGCCAGCAGCCAGATCCCACTCTTGGCTACTGCCAAGGGTAAATTTAGAGTGACATCCTCCCAGCAGTGACTGGGAATCTGGTCTTTGCAAGGGCTCAGAGCAGACCCTGGACAAGGGATGGCACTTCAAAACAGTCATTTGGGGCATGGTGTAAGCAAAATCACCCTATAAAATCGAGCAAAACTGGCAAACAGAAGCATTGCTCCTGGCATGAATGTACTTCCATATTGATTCAACACTTAAAAAGGCACTGAATGAGAATGAGGATGTCCTTTCTTCAAACCCTCCAGCAAATTCACTTTCGCTTTTGGCAACCTGCTGTTTTCTCACCCCTCAGCTCCTTCACCCTGACCGCAGCAGCACCTTCCTCCCCTGCCAAACCCTCTGTGCTGCCTCCCCTCGCTCCCTCCTCTGCTCAGCCTCTTGCCTAAAGTCCTTCAAGAGGAGGAGCTGAACTTTTTGTCTGACCACCCTGGCAAAAGCAGTGAGACATTGCTGAAGTCCACTGGGAAGCCATCACCCATGGGGACAGCACAGCTGAGCCCCAGGCTGTGAACCTGCCCCTCAGCCCTGCCCCTCCTGGGACAGGAGCCCGTGCAGGTTTGCAAGCTGGCCAGATCGGGGTAGCTTTTCTCCAGTCAGAGGCTCTGGAAGGATTATTTGGCTGCAACATATCATATGACTTTGTTCTTAGAGTTACATTTTAACTGAGAAAGTTTAACAAGTATGACTTATGGGCTTCTAAAATTGGCAGCAGAAAAATGAGCTGAGGAAGTCATGGAAAAAAACCACAAGCGAGGCCATTCCATGTTATGCACAATTTCTAGGCTCTTTTTCCAATCTTCTGGTTTTTTTGGATGGTGGAAAATATTTTCCAGCTACACAGGCCTGGCTTCACTGAGTATGTATTTATGCCAAGTTTATAAAAAGCAGCTGCAGACATGGTTGAATGAAAGGATTACACTGCTGTCTGTCTTCCAGAAGGTGCTTCAGTTCACACCCTGTCCCACAGAGCAAGGCTCACTTCTCAAATCTCCACGAATTTATGTAAAGAAGGACAAAATTTGAACCACACAATACAAACAGCAATGGCTGTGCATGCGAATGGGCACGCACGTGTGTACACACAGCTATCTGGGTAGCTACTAGCAGCTCCTAGCCACTGCTAACACCGGCTCTTAGCACGTCAAGTTTACCACCATTCCTCCAACCCGTCCCCACCCTACAGCCTGGTCCATCTTCCATGAATACAAAAATGGGGAGAGGGCTTTCAGGGTCAAGACCCTGGTCTCAGTGTATTTCTGCTGCCAGCTTCATGTATACCTGCTCTCCAGCTGCTCCCACTGAAATTCAGGCTTCACCAACCTCACGTACTCTCAGGCTGCCAGGCTTTAAGGCTAGAAGGGATCGCTGTAAGCATGCAGCCTGATCCCCTCTGCAGCACACAACACTGAATTTCAATCAGGAACCCAGGCAGCAGAGGCATAACCTTAATTTTCAGTCGTGCCTTGTCACAGTCTTGGCCTGATACACTAGTCACAAGAGGAGAGTCACAAATAATTCTTCATTCTCCTAAACAGAATGGCTCCAGGGGGTGGGGGGAGGACACAAACTGAAAGCAAATGAATATAAAAAGGTAAGGTAGGTGGTAAGCTGCAGATCATTCGTTACAGATCTGTATCCTGCTGTTTTTTCAGTCAAGTATGTTAGAATAACAGTACTGAGAACGACAGTGTTACATCAGGAATATCGGTCAAGACAATATTTCCTGGCAATTGTTTGAGAAATGCTTTTCTCACAGCTAATTGCTCCCAAGAGGCTGTGTTTTCTCTGTTTTTAGAAGGAGAGTGATTAAGAAAGAAGGTTTTTAAACCTCTGCACCCTGCTGTGGGACAAAGAACTGTGGGGGGGGAAAGGAAAAAAGAAAGAAAAGAAAAAGGCACAACAGCTGTAATGTTCTATGAAATGATTTTGTTCTGTTCTCTTGCCGAGGTGGTGGGTGCAATCATCAGTTTGGCAGAGATAAATACAGGAAAAGCAAGCCATTTTTCAGGAGCCGCAGCTGCAGGAGTGCCACATTGCCATCTAGCGACACGGGCTCTGGAAACCGAAGCAGCGGGGCCCCACCGGCTCTGGTGGCCAGCACGCAGCTACCTGGACATGGGACCCCCTTTCCTTCCCGTGATTTACAGCCAAGCTTGAAAACTGCAAAACTATTTGGTCTATAGAAGACAGGTGTAGGAAGGCAAGGGGAAAACGGAAAAATTCCACCATAAAGAAGTTTAAGACAAACTTGGTTTTGCTAGGAAAAGCTGGTGTTTACACTGAGGCCCACAGAATCTCATCTTCTATTGCTGCTGCTACTGCTGCTGCACACAAAGCTACTGCAGCTTCGTCATCTTCTGCAGTTATCACATGGATGTCTGTGGCAAAATGATGGGCTGGCGGGAACAGTGAGCGCTCCCTTGTCCCATGGAGACCGGCCCGAATCTAGACCTGATGCCCTGTTCCCAGTCATGCTGGACCAAACACCTGTGTGCCTTGATGCTATCTGCAGGGCCAACCCTGAAAATCTGACTCCACTATGTACCTCTGCAATGTACCTCTGCATCTGTATTCTGAAAAGAATACAAATGTTAACCTTTCAACACTTTAAAAAAGAAAAGCCAAAGTGCTAAGCCCCTTAGAGAGCAAAAGGCAGGCACTCAGTCTTCAGAAGATGCCCAGCAAAGGGCAGTGAACAAATTCTTTTGTATGATCTTCACACAGCAAGTTAAAAAGAAAAAAGAGCTTCCGTGTATGGGAATTCTGACATTCACTGAAAGCTGTTAAATTGAAAGATGCTGGCTACAGCAGACTTACATTTACCCAGAAAACAAAAACACTCCCAGTGCCTATACTCTGCCAGAAGACACCATCATTTTGGGAAGCAATGGAAGAAGCCTTGCATCAGATATCCAAGACTGCCTACAAAGCTCTGCTTCATGGCACATGACCTTCCCACTGAAATAAATGACCAGTCTCACACATTACAGGCATTGCAAGGTTATTAGCAGCAGACTGTATTGGCTCTGGGGCAAAGAATGGTGTGTCTAGCTAATCATTAGGTCTGTGTCTTTGGTCTCTGAGCCCTGTGAAGCTTCACAAGAGCACGGCTATACTGCATCTGCAGGCATGTCAAAAAGGGTGATATTCTTTGATATTAGCAAAAAATACTGTGGTCTTCCAAGAAAAAAGGAAAATGCAGTTAAGTTCCCCCAAAGGAAGATAATCTGTGCTGCTCCAGTGAACTACTCTTACAGCAGCATGTCTTCAAAAACTCAGTGATGGTCTCTACAAATTCTTTGATGACTGTGTATACTATGAGGACCTACAAATCCTTTGAATATACGAGACCCCTCCTGCATCAATTAATAATAAAGTTTGTGTTGTCACCCCCTGAGACCAAGCCCACATCACCTGCAACATTACCAGGAGCTGGGGAGGCAGAATTTGAACAGTCAGATTTTAAAAAAGGAAAGGCCATGAATACTCCTGAGTCTGAGCCATTGCTGGTTCTGTCAGACTTCAATCTGTTTCTTTTTTTCTTTAAAATCAGGGTGAGATCACTGTTTTTCTTGAAATTGTGCTGCCCAAGGTAGGAGACATCCATCTATGAAAAGATCTAAAGTCTAATGACAAATATTGTCAGGCCTGCTGAAGATCTTCAAGGGCAATGCAGCAGAGAAAACACTGCTCCTGACCTTGTCAGTCGGGACAAGGTCCTAACATCATCCTGGAAATAACCAAAATAGAGGGATTCTACACAGTAGTCAATTTTTTTCCCTGCTTCACATTTTACGACCAAAAGCATGGGAAGAGCACTGCCCCAGTATCAATACATTCCATCCTAGGGGCTGCATTCCCTCTAGAAAATCAACATAACTTATGAGCACTTGCTTTCATAGTTGCCCAGAGAAGCCAAGGTGCCCAAGTACTGCTCAAGCTTAGTGCTCAAGCTCCCACTAAGAACCAGACAGTCCATTGGTTCTTGAGGGTGGCAGGACACACCAGTCTGATCATCTGACTTCCTGAATATACGGTTACTATATAACCAGCTCCTGCCAGGTATGTCCTCCTCTCCTTTCTGGAAACCAGCTCCAAATTAGAAAAAGGAGGATAGAGCCATTCTGGCCAACAGTTCTGCTCTAACCACCAAGACTTTGAGGGTCAAAAGCATGCTTAGAAGGCTGTATTGTTTTTAAGGATCTGTCCAAAACAAGAGCTACAACTCTATGTAAAGTCTCTCCAATTTTCAACCATTTTATCAGGTTGTCAAGCATTCACAGTTTGCAATCCAACATCTAGGATGGACACTGACTCCCTGCATTGCTTTCTAGACTGTTTCCCTTATTTATGCCTGCTTTAATACCTATGACCCAGCTTTCCTATTTGCATGATGATGTCACTGAATTTCAGGCACTATGGTTTGGGCTGATTACTAAGTTTTGACAGAATGGAGTTCCCTTTAAAGTTGCTATCCAACAGCAAGCTAGATTTCTGAAAGATTGCTTCTTACATTTTCAATGCAGAAGGTACTTATGAACTGCAGGACTGCCAGCAGAGCAATTACCCCAGTGCTTAACAGTTCATATTATTGATTACAGCTGGGGGGGAAGTTGTGCCTCAGATCTATTCAGTTATAGAGAGTGCCTTTAATACTTTTTTCTTTTCATAGGTTTCATGATTTATAAGCAGATCTATGGTTGGTTGAAGTCTGATTTTTCCTGATTACACTAGTAACTAGCACTGATTAGGCACCTAGTCTAAAATTAATGTGACATAGGAAAGAAGCAAGCTTCAGAGCTTCAAACAAAATTCAGATAAAACACCCGCCCAATTACTACCAAAACCATCATACTATCCTAAACCTTACCTTCTCCCTTCCTGTGTCACTGTCCCAATGTCCTGCTCTTGACTGCTTAGATTTCCATGAGGAAAGGACCATGCAGAGTAAATTGCGGGATCAGGAATGCAGGCTGTGAGTTTGCAGAAGCAGAGACTTCATCTTGACAGATTCTTCAGAGTGCCACACTCATCTCTGCTGATACAGAAGTAATAATAATAATAATTTCATGCTAAGAATTCTGCCAGTGCCAATGGTCAGTAAATAACTACAAAGAAGTAAAAAAGGGCCTTTAGTTGTGTCAGACAACTTCTAACATAAGCCAAGGAACCTGATGTTAAAGCTTAAAACTTTAGATGGAGAGATAAAAACAAATGAAACATAAACCAAATAGCAACCCCTCATGATTACGCAAATTCAGGGGAGTGTCTAGAAAACGCTCCAACTATAAGAACTCAATAAATATGGAGGCTGTAACCAGGGGTCATATGGGGCTTCCCTTCTTTATATAGGCAAAAACCTCCACCTCCTTAGTGCTGGGAGCTGGCAGTCTTCCTCACGGTAACTTACGGGACCAGGCAATTCTACCAGGTCAATGTGTGGTGAAAGTAAATCTTCATCAAAACCAGACTGTTCCCACCAGTAATGAAATACTGCTATGAATTGATTAGGTGTGTACTATCAATTAAAAACAACAAGGGAGAGTTTCTCAAAGAACATGCTTGCTCAAGAATCCCTTTTCTTCATTTCTCCATTTAATTAGTCATTGCATTATAATTCACAAATTCATGCAATAATCATTGTCATTTTAATCATCAAAGCTGAATGTACATTCTTTCTCATTAAATAATATTAAATACAACAAGAGCTGCTAACCAGGTTGTTTCAGAGCTCCAAGAAATGCTCTTTTACATACGTGCCAAAACAGGCAAATACTGGTTTTTTACAGCAAATTTCTGTATCTTCCAGGCTACGTTACAGGGTGTAACATGGCCAGAGCAACCTAAGGAAGGAGAAGAAGCATGGTTTTCAGACAGTATCTTTTATTAAACAGCTTTCTTTAGATGTTGTCATGTTTTAAGCAGACTTTGAAGAATTTCTTACTAACAGGTTGAATGTTTGGAAAAATGCTGATTGACAGCTACAAGGGTGGAAAAATTCCATTTACTTTTATAGCATACGTACACTTTACCCCTCACAAGCACGGACCAGGAAGCAGAGAAAAAATACTTTTGAGATGTAGGAGTAGTTAAGGTTCGGTTTCAAGCCAGGGTGCCACTACAATGAGAATAGCTGCCTCCAAGGCATGAGAGAGACAATGTATGAGATCAGCTCACTTCATGTCAGCTGTAGGATCACAACAGGGTGAGTAGATTTTGTCAGCTTAAGCTGAAATTCAACCAGCATTGAAAATGCATCCTGTCACCAACCTATAAGATCTTGCCTCTTTACTTTTTTGGTTGGCTCTCCTCACATGGGCCATCACAGGCAGAGTCCAACTCCAGGCAAAATCTCAAGATGCAGATTTCACTTGCACCCCTACTGCAGTTAACAGGTGCATTCCTTTCACTCCAGCTAGCAAAGCTCACCCAGAATAATCACAGCTGGGCAGGGGAAAACTTCTCTTGCGTGCCTGGGAATCAGATGTGGTTGCATTTAGTTGCAGAGTTTGAGTTGTTCAATGCCGCTGGCTTATCTATACACTTAGTTTGTTTTGAAGGATGGAAAGAAAAAGGGAAATCCTCCTAATCATGTCATCAGAACAATTTAAACACACAGGATTTTAAAAAGCCAAAATTAGGTATTATCAGTAGAAACACATTCCACTGCTGCTCCACTGAGCCTGTCTTATACACCGTACCAAATCTGTCTGGACAAAATGCTGCATTGCATCACCTCACCAGACAGGAAGATTCTAAAAATTAGGATTGTGCAGGGTGAGCTTGCACAAAATGTGTGTGCAAAACTGCCCCCTGCTGTTTATATTAAGACCTGCTCAAGTAAACGATTGTGTGACCAAATCCGTTTTTAGCTGTAAGGGTGCAACATGCAAAGAGGCAGAACTATCTGACTTCATCTGTTTTCTGCCTCCACGCACACCAGAAATTTCATACACAAAAGCCACTCACAACTGCCTTGCAGCATGGACCATCCCAAGAGATCTGTAGGCTGCAGCAACACTGTGCCAGCTGCAACACTCACTCCATCAAGCAACTCTCCCACTATGGGTGACCACCACCAGACACCCTCTTATCCCAAAGATGAGTCGAGAACATCTCAGGGTGCAAGGGAAATGATGTAATTGTGAGTGAGCACTGCAGGACATCCATCTGTCAGCCTGTTAAAGACAGACCTGACCTTTACAAAACAGGAACAGGAACTGTATGCCTGCAGTCAAAAGCTTGTAGCTCAGAGGCCTTTAAGAGTTAAGGACTATTAAGTTACAGGAATGATTGGAAAACAGGGTAGTGAGCTCATCAAAAGATGTCCAGTAAATATTCTTTAGAACTAGCTCCTGCTGCAGGGAAAGGAGAGAACCTGGATTTTCTTTTCAAGAACACATGTTCACTGTACTTTGAAAAAGCTGATCATTATCTAGTGCCAGTATGTTGGACAGTTTGGTACAAAATATCACAGAAGGGCCAGCTGTTTTCTACAGCTTCACTCACACATTCACACATCGGACGTGGCAAATTCTGCCCTGTGAGAACAGCATTAGAAATCCACAGCTTCTTTGGGAAGTTCGAGTTTGGTACAAAAGCAGAAAACAAGTACTGTGACCCACACCAGTTCAGTTTCCGGAGCGCCTCTGATGAAAGCTAGTCCAGTCCTCGTGAATAAAGCACAGGTTTCAGCTCTTTGCAACAGGCTTTCGGTCAGTGCACAAAGAGTACTGTAAGCTATGCTGGTCAGTATAAACACACAGACTGAAAACCAAACCAAAGCTTGGGTACAACAAAAGCCTTACAGAAATTGTTTTCTTCACATCAGCCCTTTTCATATCCATACATTTAAAAACACAGAAGCATGGGTGTGCAGCACAACATGCCTTTGAAACAATCGCTAAAAGCACTTAGTGACCACTTCAAAGATATCCTTGATGTTTAACTCATGTTAACTGTAACACAACAGTCATGTAGGGCCACTGTTCAGCCTAAGGGACTTTAAACACACCATCAACAGATGTACAAATGAAACTTTAGAAAGATTCTTCTGAGTGCATAAATAGCTGGAGCTTTACTTTGATGATGGCTGGCTGGCCTCCTACACAGCAGGGCTGGGACTTCTCAATTTTTCAAGTTAAGGGCAACAATAATATTGTGTCAGCCCCTAGGGGAAGGAAATTAGTGCCAGATGATTCAGTGTGTGCCTGATCACTCTGGTTTTGGATTTGATTCCATTATCTAGAAAACTTAATGGTGAGACATCAAAGGTAGTCCTGCATGATAATGAAACTAGCTGGGTGGGTTTTCTTCTATAAAAGCTGCCTGAGAAGCTCGTAACTGGTAACAGAAGACTTCCCAACATAAAACTAACAGACCTCTCATTTTCTTTATAAGAAATCCTTTCCGTGCTGAAAACAAGTGCCTTGTTCTTGGAGAAGCACAGAAGGGAAGATGGTGCTTTCTGGGAGAAAGATTAGCAGTTTAACCTGCAGTAAAATAAGATTACAGATCTTATTCTGCAGCAGCTGTGAGCTCTGTAGCAGCAAATCCACAACTGGAATGACTTACTTCCACACTTTTTCCATTTGCACAGGTGAAAAGAAATGTACAGCACTATACACAGCTAATACAATGCCATTACTACTGCTGATGCAGAAACATCCATCATTACCACCATGTTTCTGATGACCTGCACTTTGCTCGTGTCTGAAACATCTGTGGGCTGTGCGTGCTTAGCTATATCACTGTCAGCCTGCCACTTACTCTTGGAGCAACAGCAAATTTGCATTCTAGACAGTATCTTCCAAGTCTTCACAATTGTACAGTATTAGCTTCACTGGGAGATTCGGGGAAAAGAAAAAAATTAAGTCTTGTTGAAAAGATTCAGCATTCCACCCTATTAGCCCAAGGCACTCAAAACAGGTATCAGAGCTTGCTCTAGCATACTAACCAGGTACTTCTGAATTATCAGATATGACAATAAATTTGCGTTTAAGGCTACACTTAAACCTATGCTACCTTAAATTTTGTTTGCATCTAACTTTGCAGGCTCAAGAAACAAAAGAGGTTAGAGCAATATGTGTGTCTATGATGCTTATTTCCAGCAAATACCCTTTATAGACATAATCAGACTGTCACCAAGCCTTCCATCAAAATCAGAATTGACACGTGGGTTTGCTGAAACACAGTTCAGGAGAGCCTTGCTGTAAGCTAAAATGTGAATTCAAATTGTCATCATTATACCAAAGAGTGTAGAAAATTGCTCAGGTTTGACAGAAGGGTGCTACTTTTGTCTTATGCTGTTGGGGTTTGTTTTTCAAGGCAGGATGGAAGTTTGATTCACCTTAAGACAATGTTAAAAGCTGAACTAAAAAGATACACTGAAGTGACCAGCAAGACAGAAGGTAAATATGCTAACAGTTCTGTCAACGTAACCTAAGAATTCCTACTTTTTACTTGTAAGGGTCAGAAGGGAAAAGAAAAAGTCCTTCAAAAAGCCTCATTAAAAACAGAACCTTCTGTAATTTCACAATATTTTTATGCAGAATAACTTTGTCCCTGTAAAATAAATCAGAAGGAAAAGAGCACCCTGGCCTTTGTCCCCTGAAGAATATGGCTACCAAGTTTTACTTTTACCTTATGCTACCTGAACAACTCAAGCACAAAGATTAAACCACAACCACCTGTTTATTTGTTGATACCAGCCACTAACTTTTTGTCACATTAGAGGAAGCTTCAATAGCACCTCAAATCTTCGGAAAGAATGTTTTCAAGGGCTCAAGGGGAAAACACCTATTCCATAACAAACCATCTCAGCAGACTGATTCTGTAAGAGCCATTTCTACTCCCGAACTCAGGTATTGACTGCTAGGTCACCATCAACTATCCACTTAACCTCTCAAATATCTTGTGTGAGGCAATTCCTGAACCACTGAGGAGAATCTGCCTTTGAAGAAACTTACACAAGGCTGAATTGAGACAGAGTTGGCTAGAGTGCTCTCAAAGTACCTCACTTCTACTAGATTATGCCGCCTAGTACCTTACTATTAATCTAGCAGCATCATTAGTACAAACTGTCAGCTGGTCTGAAAAACACACCTCAAAGCATTCTCCTCAGGTTAAAAATCAGTCGCTGTGCCAAAAAGACAAAGCTACATTTTTAATTGTTCCTTCTGCCACCTGAGTGCCGACAGCACAAGCCTAGAGAATAGCAGAAGCCAATCTGTTTTGACATTTAGAAGATCCTTTGAAAAACTTGCTTTCATAAGTACACTTCTCCTACTCACTTGAGTCTGCTGTATATTATTTGTTTCCTTTTCATTGGCAAAGGAAAATTTACCACACCATACTGAAATTTTATAACATCTAATTCCATTAGCTTTTGCTATTTACCCCAGGGATATAATTGTCTTATCAGTGCAACTTTTTTCTAAAGGCAAATGCCTTAAAAAGACTGTTAACAACCATTTGCTATGGTCTTGAAGACTACAGACTGAAATGTCAACTGTCTATCTTGCAAAGTAAGTTTCGAGCTTTCCAAAAAACCCCCAACCTTTGTGCTCTTAGAATCTGCCCAGGTTCTATTCCTAACACCTTTGTTTCAGATACCTGTATTAACAGAGCTTTCAAGTTTGCCAGTAATTTTGACTTGATCGCTTTACATGTTTTTGTTCCTGACAGAAATGGATTTGTCATTCTTTCTGCAGCCAGTTATCTATTACCATCATGATTTGCATCTCTTTCTAAGGTGATCTGTTATTGTTTAAATGATCATATATTTATTTTCTCAGGAAATTACACAAGGTTTTAAACTTAATTAAAAGCATTGGAAGACCAGCCATAACATTAAAAATAAATTTTAATGTTGTCATTTTTAGATCATTTGCTCTGACACCCAAATATTCTGGATTTTAAAGTAGTACTATAGGGACACACAAGTGCAGATAAATCTTTATTGCCATAACTTCGTTTTTTCAAAAATGAGCATTGAGTTTTTAATAGGTCGTAGTTTTATGTCTGTATATGTACAACATTACAACTGTGTATTTTAATAATAATGAAGTTAGTGATACTTTGATAACTCAACACAGTGTATTTATAAAATGGATTCTTATCAAAATACACTTTTCACTGGGATAATAAATAAAATCCTGCGAAACCCACCTACACAAAGTTAATTTTAACTCTGGTAGAACCCGATGTGGTACACAGTCCATTAACTACTATGTTTGCCCCTTTATCCCCCTACTGATGCTCATCTTCTGGGGTAAGAAAACTTTTTTCCCCCCGTTGTGGTGTGACCTCATTCAACATCATCTTCAGCCAAGCACTGTGCACTTACAATTCTCTGTAAGAAGGAGAAAAACTCATTCACAATTACATAAAATTGACAGTAGGCAACTGATTATCAAGCAGTGTAATTTTACACTGAACATTAAGAAGTGTAATTACTGAACAAATTGATTAAATTAAAAAATGGCAATCTATTTGACTTAAGTTTTTGAAGTCAGTTCCACAGAAGTTACATACAGTGCAATATATAATAAAGCCAAAGTCAGATAAACCATATCCTGTCCACCTCAGGTGATGACCTCTGTGTGGTTTTTGGCACTGTTCTCTTAGGAAACATTTTTGTTCAATCATTTCCCCGACTCCTAAATCTCGTGTACCCGACACTTTCCAGTGTTACCACCGACTATATGGACTTAACCTGAAATGTAGCCAGGCCTGAGCTGAAAGAAGAGCCAGCTGATACCCAGCACTGACTCTCTGCTTCATGTAAGGTAACACTGTTAGGGAGCTCCCTTGTACTTCCAAGAATATAAAACATATTATTTATTTTACAACAGACTCACCTGCCAGCATATTAACATTACCTGCTCAGTACTCATACTAAAACAGGAGGGCATTATATACATAGAGCTACTAACACTTTTATCATCAGGGAAACTCCCAAGCTTCCAAATTGTCATGGGTTCCGGTGCTAGTTAACATCTTGTGTCTTTAGCTGTCCCCAGAAGCAATGGAGTAGGCAAAAGCAACAGATTCATTTTGATGAACTTTCATAGCACTTACACACACTCATAGATATGTAAATTGAAAAAAAACCCTCAAGACCCAGTGCAATAAAGCTACTGCTTTTCCAATCCCCCCAACGTGTATTTGGGAAACAGTGGATCCACTTATAGTATCAGAGATGTGGTCAGATGCCTCTACTTCAAGAGCTTAGCATACCCTACACACAAGAGAAATTTTGTATTTCTAATTTATCCTGGTTGCTATTAATGCTACATAATGATTTTCATATTCACTTTTTAACATCTCAGGTGAAAAAAAAAAGTTCTTTTAATCTAACTGAACATATTCAAAAACCAATCGCTTACAAAACCCAATCCTCAAGACTGATGCAGTGGATAAAGTAAGTATTTGAGTTATTTCCAAACCAAACCATCAGGAAATGTTTCACATACCTGGCTTATTGTAGGGAGCTTAGTTAGAAGCATTTGAAACACTGGTGGTGGAAGAGTCTGCTGTAGAACTTGTAGTAGCTGCTGCGGCTGCCCACATACAGCAATGGCATTGGTCAAGTGATCAACACCCTTTTCATATTCACCTGTATGACAAATTATAATGTTTTGAAAATCAACCATCTTCCACACTGTAACACACTGACATAAGACATCCACCAAAACTGGATTAAATTATGGTGAATCAATCCACACTTAGCTCTTCTCCTTCCTTGATGGATTTTCTGAACACATAAGGTTAAAAACAAATAAGCAGATTTTCTTAGATTAATTTGACTCTCCAAAATTTCTTATGTATAAAAATAATCTTCTATCAAAGGCAGACAAAACTTATTTTACAATTTACTCTTTGGAAAAAAAAAAAGGTATTACCTTGAGCTAGTAATTCCTCTCCAAGTTGAATCTCCTCAAGGAAAAACTTCTGAACTGCTTCAGCATCTTTCAGATCAGGCAACTATAACACACAGAGCAAAAGTTAAACTGGCCCTTAAACACCAGCTAATAAAAAATTAGCAGAAAACATTCTCAGCTGAAATTAAATATGCACACAACCCTATTGTTACACTGACACTGGCAAAAAAACAAGTGTCACCACTAAGTTAAATGTACACAGAATGTTTTTGAAAATCAGCCTCGGGTCTCATAACACTGCATCACAAATCTGTAGAGACAGAGCCTGAAATACCTCTATCCAGTTTTTTAAGTACATGACTTAGGAGCAAATATAAATTCTAAGGTGTATTAAGTTTATAACAACTATGTTTCTTGCAATTTTTAAAGAGAAATCTTATATTTTCTTTCTGGATCCATTGGTGATAACGAAAGGGAAATCAAATACTTATGGCAAAACAACAGTTATAAGCATGTCCCATCAATGATTTTGAGTCTGAAAAGTCCTTGTTCATATTACAAAAAGGAAAACACCATTGAATCACACAGTGAATGTCGTACAAATACAACTCCTCTACTGACACAAAAAAGGAACAACCACACAATTATCTGTGAGCATTAAAAAAACCTAAAGACTGTATATTTGTAATCCTGGAATCAAAACAAATCCTTAAGTAAATCTTACAAATAATACAAATGAAACATCTTTCAAAATGGCACTGCATCATTGAACACAACACTACCTTGGAAAGCCCTGCTCTCTCTTTGGCAAGCTTCTGTTTCTTCCTTCCTGTAAGAATAAAAATATCTTTTATTTTCAATTTGCAATTTAAAAGCCCTTCAGATTATAGTCTGAAACCATGAACAAATCAAAGTTCTTTTCAAAAGAAGAAACTAGTAATGTATTCCAAATATTGAAGATTGAACACAAGACTGCAACCCACTCAGTGCAACAGAGCATCACTTAGAGGTCTAATGAGGGCTGGCAGCAGCACCAACTCAAAATGGCAATTCTTCTCCTGATGGCTACAGCAAACACCATCTGTGCAGGGCAGCACACCAGCAGCACAGCGCACCTCGTGCACTGCAGGCACACAGACGCAAAGAGAATTAGAGTAATAGAGGAATTACCTACATGACTTCTAATAACAAGCCACGGAAGAACTGTCTACAAGTCAAGGCTATCTAGTTTTGAACAGTAGGGTACACCACCAGGGAAGGACAACTTTGGCAGGCCACAGAATACCTACACAGTGTACTTTCTCTGCTACTTTACAGCACAGAGGTGGGAACTAGTTAATAAGTAGCAGTATCTCATCATCCCCCAGCAAGAGCAGTACTAAAGCATACATTTCTGAAACCTGAGGAAAGCAAACATTTACAGACGGAACAAACATTTACAGATTTAACTGCCTAACCTAAAGGCAAAAAGTTGGTCTGCTACATGAAGTTGTACCACTCCAGCAAAACTAGCGTAATTAAAATTAAAGTGGCTTTTAATGCAGCTAGGCAGGTATAAAGATATTTTTATAGTAGCAGTTCTTCATACAAGAAAGAATAATTATACTAACGCTGACAACTTCCTTAGAATAATCATTTTAGCAAGTCTTCAGTTCATCAACTGAAATAGCTACACCAATAAAACCTTTGAATACAGCCTATGGTTAAACTGTCCTTTCACTCTTTGTCCTCGGTGTCTGCTCAGAAAACTCCTATATTGACAAAGAACAACTGTCACCCAGCCATGATTTTTCTTTTGATACAACTTTACAAGCTGGAAATACTTCCAAATATGACTAGTACTTTTACACGGTAATTAAGAATTTTCAATTGTCCGCATGATTAAGACATTCAGGAATACTATTCCCTAATATACTGATAACCTAACATGTGGCATTTACTGACAAGATTGTGTTCTTTACAAAAAGGGTGTTCCCATTCTAACTAGATTGAACACTCTTTTAACTTAATACAACACCTTAATAACAGCACCTAGATTTCCACAACTTACTGACCCGTGTATGTTATTTTACACTATATATGGAAAAACATGCTGGATAGAACTGTAGTATATTATAATTTTATTATTTTGGTGGCTTTCAATATTAAAGAATTTCTCTTGAAAGTTAGTGCTTCAATTAGCTCACTCCAACTTTTCAGAAGCATTGATTTGCACAAAACTTTAAACTGCACTACTATGCAAACAAGTTTTGATAATAGATAAAATCCTAAAGATGAATTTTTTTTTTAAATTTAGTATTTGAAATATTTTATTATCAAAACAAGCCACATTGCAACTGTAGTGCATTCAGCAAAAACACAAAAGAGAAATAGAAAGAGTAACAGCTTAACATTTGTACATCATTTTCAGGAGAAAATTGGGTTTTCTTGTCATGATTATGACACCTTCTAAAATATACATAAAAGGTATCATTCACCAGGTTAAGCATGCTGAAATAAAGAATAAAAGACATGCTGGTAACTGGAACTAATGAAAGCTTTTGACCACTGATCACACAGATTTGAAATCATGTACTTTAAGCTGAAAATAGTGAAGGAATACAAAGAATCACCAAGATTTTAAAACTGAGAAATTATCCACCAAATCTTTCCAGTCTGACTACTATGGAACTTCGCTTTCTCTTCTTAATACTTTTTTGCGGGCTCTTTAAAAGTTCACTAGCTAAAACAATTACAAACCCCAAGTAACTCTAAAGAATATTTATGAATTCTTCCCATACTGATTGGGAAGAAATACTAGTTTCAAAGTATCTTTGCAATAACAGCCAAAAGTTACATTTACAATATGATAAGCAAAAATTAATAGCTTTGAGGGGTAAAAAAACTCAAAAAGCAAACAAACAAAAAAACCCATCCCAGACCTAAAAACCCCCCCAAGTTTTTTTTCCCTCAGGGACCTCCACAAAAAGGAAACATGTCCCTCTTTTCTAAAGAGATAATCATATTTTGAAAAGGGAAAGGCAACCTTTCATAGAATGAATCTTTATTACCACAGAAATGCAGTGCATGCATCCAAAACCACAAAGCTAAACTGCAGCTCTCTCACTGCAGGTATTCCAGGCACAGCTCTTGTACAAGGGTACAAGTTTCAAAAGAGAATCAATGGATGACCTGTCCTGCTGGCACGGGTTGCAAAAGGCCCTGAGTAGCCCCAGCAGCTTCCCAACCAGTCCCACAAAGGAGCAGAAGGACCAAAAAGTCATTTGCATTTTCAGCTCTCATCAGTAAAGTCTGCCTACTGCCTTCCTCTCAGTCCAGGCAGAAGATGTTCTTGGGCAAAATTCAGCGTGGTCAGAAATTCTGGCTGTCTCTGAACAAAGACATCTGTGTCTAAACTTTAAAGCAGAACACTTCTATCTTATTCATTCAAGAAGGCAAATAGTAAACATACCCAAAGCGTTTTAATCATAAAATACAGCTGGGGAAGCTAAGCAGCTACAGATGTTTATAGCTTTGCTATCTTTTGGTCCCACG
The DNA here is from genome assembly GCA_013398115.1 of Falcunculus frontatus. Taxonomy (NCBI): domain Eukaryota; kingdom Metazoa; phylum Chordata; class Aves; order Passeriformes; genus Falcunculus; species Falcunculus frontatus. Next base: position 187,065 of record VZRV01007522.1, read on the forward strand.
ACTAAACATGGACATGCCCCCCAAACTAGCAACACCAAAACCTAAAAAAAAATCCAACAGAAAAACCCACCCACAAAACCTGCTAAATAAGATTAAAATATCTGGAAAATCAAAGCCCAGTACTTTTATAAGCCTTCCAGAAACTTCCAGGAAATCATTTTTTTTCCCAGAAACCTAAATCTGGCCACATCGTTTTTATGACAGGCCTTTGCAATGTAAACTTTGGCCTTAACACGGCACACAGAGCTGTGCAGTGTAACCAGGAGAGCAAAAAAACCAACTGGTTTTTCATTTGTCAGCATGTGCTTGACCAAATTTGACAGGCAATCCACTGACATGTCTGGTCTCCTGTCCTTCCCAAATTCTGGTGACGCTGCATCACAGATGCTGAAAAAGGATCTTATCCTAAGAGGGTTAATGTAAAAGATGTGCTGTAAAGGTGGTTTCCACAAGCTTTCCATTCTGTACCCCCACTACTGCACAACACATGGAGCATCTTTACATAAAGAACTGCAGCTGGGTGCTGCACTGAACCTTTCCTGGTCAAGTATTTTGCAGCCCATGCCTTCCTGTCCAACCAAGAGTAAAAATGCTGTAATACCCAGATCCCTGGCACCACTGCTGAAGCGTCCATACTAAATAATCTGTTACACCATCAAAAAAACTAAATGAAACCAAATTAACTAAAGCCTTACAACTAAATGCAGACCAGTGCATCACATGCAAGAACCGTAAGTCCTACAGTGAAGTCCCCCAAATGACAACTGCCACCTCCTATCAAACCAAAATGCATTTGTTTTCCACTTCGAAGATAATGTCAGTTCTTAATCAGAGTAGCTCTAAGGTTTATTCAGAACATGACTGCATAAAGGCTTAGATTATGGAAACCTGGAATGCAAAAATAATTTTTGGTGCTTCCCTTACGTAATTCGGTGTTTCTCCTACTACATATTTGGCATCATTAAAAAAACCCCACGGCTGATTATGTTGCCAAAAATCAAGTTTGCTTGTGCAAGACAAGCACATACCAGTTAACTGTACTAAAATTTCCCAAATAATGACTTGCACTGCAGAGAAAAAAGGACTTGGAAGACACACAAGAGGTATGTGCCCAAAATCCTACACACAGGAGCAAGGGCCTGGAGCTGAAATATTTGACAGACATGACTTGCTGTGGAGGAGCTTTTGGAAAGCGGAATTAATGCACAGCTAAGCGACAGCACTGGCCACTCAAATTCAATCCATGAAGGCAGAACCAAAGCTTTTAAACTACATTTTAATGCTATCAGGTAAATACTCATTTTCAACCCATCTAGTTATTGATTTTTCCATCCATGAAACTGCTAATCACATCACGTTTACTTGCCAGGAAAATTTACCTTAAAGATAACTTCTTATCTTCAGACTAGTTACCAAAGGAATAATATACATATTACCCTGATAGAAATAACTCAGTATAAAAAGTATCACCTTATTTCTCATGATTCATTTGTGTTCCTTCAGTAGTCATGCCTACCATTGCATTTAAAACCCTGGCTGATTATTAAAACGTTTAAATAAATGTTGTAGATGTGAAATAATGAAGAGCCATGGGAGAAGAGCTCTACATCTTGGATTAATCAACAGTTTTCTCTGGCATTCATTCTTATCCTGGAAGCCAATGGCAGGGCTGCCAGGAGGGTTTAGAATGCAGCTGATGAAATATTGGAGAGCTGCCACCGACCCCTGCCTCACCACAGCAACAACTTCACTGTAAGAAATCACACTGTTTTACCTGCTTGTCTTTCAAAACAAAAAAAAAAAAAGAAAAAAAAAAAAGAAGTGTCACCACGTAAATGTAGTGGCTGTAATAGCACTGCTGAGCCTCTGGGTAGCAAGATTTAAAAAAAAAAAAAAAGGGCGGGGGGGAGGTGACTTTGAGCCAAGCACCGACGAAAACCACAGGTTACCCAACACCTACAGCAAACGCTCTCCGATGGGATGACCCTGCCTAGAACCACCTGAAAGGAGGTTGTAGTGAGGTGGGGATCGGTCTCTTCTACCGTGCCTGCAGTGAAGAGGACCAGAGAAAACGGCCTTAAGCTGAGACAAGGGAGATTCAGATTAGACATTAGAAAAAATCTTTTTCACTGATAGGGTGGTCAGGCATTGGAATAGGTTGCCCAGGGAGGTGGTGGAGTCACCATCCCTGGGGGTGTTGGAGAGCCGTCTGTATCTGGCGCTGGGCGATGCTGGTTAGTGCTGCAGGGGTTGCAGTGGTAGTGCTGGGCGGATGGTTGGGCGGGACTCGAAGGCATCTTCCAATTTTGATGATTCTGTGACTGTGACCCGGCCCCTGGTTTCGGTGAAGGGACGGCGAGAGGCCACAAAGCCGCAGGGGCCGCCGGGGCCTAGGGCAGAGGGTGTGGGGGGGTCCCGGCCGGGCCCGGGGGCGGCGCTGCGGCGACACCACGTGCTGTCTTCCCGCGCCCCGGCCGGGCCGGTGAGGGAGAGAGAAACGGGGGGATCGCTGAGGGAAGCGCGCGGCGGCGGGAAGGGACGGGACGGGAGGAAAGGGGAGGGGGCGTCCCGGGACACTCACGCTCCCGCAGCCGGTTCTTGAAATTGGGGTCGCTCCGCCTCTTGCGGTCGAAGTAGATGCAGTATCCGATGAAGAGCGCCCCGCAGAGCCCCGCGGCGATGGCGCTGGTCCTGCCCACCATCATGGCGCTGCCGCCGCCCCCGCGCCGCTCCCGCCGCGCGGCCCGCGCCGAGCTCCGCAGGCACCTTGGGGCGAGCGGGCACAGGGAAAGGACCCCTCCTCACTTCCGCCCGCGTCATCAGCCGGCGGCGGCAGAGGGCGCCTGCCGCAGTGCCTGCGCGGGGGCCGGGGCGCATGCGCGGGCGGAGGCGCGTGGCCAAGGGGCTGTGGGCTGAGCTGCGGCGTTTGCCCGCGGGGCGCCGTGAGGGGGAAACACACGGATCCCAGGGAAAGGGCTCTGGGATCATCGCGTCCAGCCTCTGATCGAACACCACCACTTCAACTAGACCATGGCACTCAGTGCCGCGTCCACTCTTTCCTTAAACACCTCCAAGGACGGTGACTCCACCGCCTCCCTGGGCAGCCCATTCCGATGTCTAATCACCGTTTCTGTGAATAAATTTCTCCTCCTGCCCAACCTAAACCTCCCCTGGTACAGCTTGAGGCTGTCATCCTGTCACTCGTTGTCTGGGAGAAGAGACCGACCCCCACCTGGCTACACCCTCCTATCTGGGAGTTGTAGAGAGCGATAAGGGCGTCCCGAGCTTCCTTTTCTCCAGGCTAAAAGTCCCCAGCTCCCACAGCCGCTCCTCATAAGACTTGTCCTCCAGACCCTTTACCAGCTCCGTTGCCCTTCTCTGCACAACAAAAAAAACCACCCAAATCAAGGTAACGATTTCTACTTCATCCCTCTGCATGTGAGTCGCTTTTTCCTATAGTCATTGTGGATAATCCTACATAATTCCAAAGAAAGAATTTACAGATAATCTCTGCAGCAAGAGCTTTGGCTGGAGACGGATTCCTGGAATACAGGAATAAAATCATGCAGCACCTCCTGCTGCCTTCCGGGAGAAGCCAAATGCCCCAGAGCAAACACCAAGAATGACAACAGCCATATTAGAAAACAAAATTTATGACACAACACCCTCATATATATCCGTCTTCACACACTAATTAGCATTTTTATCGGATTGTTTTTTATCAAAGGACTGTTTGTTTTTCCCAGCTTTAGTCCTAGGAATAGTTTTTAGTCTTTTTGGTTTCGTGCTCTTCTTTAACGGGGTTGCTTTTTCACCAACAAAAGAATCGTTAGAGCAGCTCTTTCCTCTTTTCTTCTTATCAAGTCTGTCCTTGGGAGCACAAGATTGGTCTGGACTTTTCTGTGCTTTCCTCTTGTCCGCTATGCGCTGCACTCGTATCTTTCTTCCCATCAGAACTGAGTTGTTGAGTTTCAGAGCAAGATGTACAGCATCTGTATTCTACAAAACCAGACAACCAGTTTAAAAGCACCATTACCTCCAACTGATTGTTTTCAAATTAACAAATTTGAAAACAATCTGTCTTTAAAACTGGTAAGCAGGATTTTAAAATGAAGAGCACTCAAACCGCTCTATTTAGGGAATGACACAACATCTCTGCTCAGGAACACCAGCACCCCCGCACAGCCCACACACTGAGGCACAGACACTTGAAAACAGGCTATGAAACAGCTTAGATGAGACTCCAAAGCCTGAGGCAGAGAGACAAGGAGAAATTGGGAAAAAAGGCATTGGGCTGCAGGAAATGAACTAAGGAAAATGAGGCTGGGAGGCTGCCATGAGGAAGGAAGTTGTACTCAATCAAAAGTGGAGAACCAGTAAGCAAACCAGCTGCAGGAAAGAATTCCACTCCCATTTTGACACATAAGAAATGGGAGAACATTGAAGTTAACACCAAATAAACTCATATGTCCCTCCTTTAAGTCTTTACCTTAAAGTCACTTCTTTCACGCAAGCGTGTACAAAACCTAAAACGGTTTGTTTTGTATCTGCTTCCACAGAACCGGTCTTCCAAGCTGCTTTCACCATACACAACAATGCTACCATTTAACATCATACATACACACACACATACAAATCCCAAAAAACTATGAAAAAGGAAATAAAAATGCTCTAAAGGCAGCCCCCAATTCAGGTTTTGAAGAACTCCCGGTGTGCTGGAGCAGGCTGTTCACACATACCTCAAAGAGGACGTAGCCGAAGCCTTTCCCCAAGCCCGTCCTCTTGTCTCTCACAACTCGCACTCCCACGACGTCTCCGCAGACATGGAAGTGTTCCCGCACGGCGTCATCGTGGATGTCTGCAGGAAACACAACGGAACAGATGCCTCTTCAGGGAGACACACGGCTTTAAAAGCCTGGCGCAAATCCAGTTATTTCACATTTACCGATTCAGGGACACAAACAAATATATTTAAAGATATATTATCACATGAATACGGATAGGTAGACAAATATCAGTGGTTCAGAAAAATCCCAGCAAGCTGACAACGCAGAATTTATAAAGGGCTATTTACTTTGACAGTTACTGATTCTCCAGCTCTGAAGAGTAGAACATAAATCACAAAGAAGAACGAAGGCAAAGACTGACATAAATTCTTGAAATTATTTCATTTATGGTTGTAACATAGTAGAAATTAAGACTCCTGCTATACATAAGCTCCTCCTTATGCCAGAATTTCTTTCTAAGAATTAACGCTGATGATAATGAGCTTGAGCTGGCAGTTCTTCAACTGCTCATTGACTGAGCCATGAATTTTAGCTGAATGGGGGAGAAGGGATTTACAATTTCCAACCACAGCTGCAATGCAATTATTGTGATAATGGCTGGATGTGTGAGCCTTTCTTCATCCATGCCTAGGCAGACAAGTGTGATGTGCCATCACAAAAACACAGGTTATTTTCCTTTTTTGTATAGGTACACTTCACACAATCCCCTGACGTAGATATAAACATCTCTCTGCTGAGGGGAGGGGCTGAACTCAACAGTATGGGTTTAACTGCAGCAACAGGACCTAGATGTGCTGAGAGAGGTCCAAGCTGCTGAAGTAATTTCAGAGCACAGAAAATCACAGAGTCATAGAATATTCTGAGTTGAAACTGGCCCACAAGGATCATCAAGTCCAACTTTTAGCCCTGCCTGGACAGAGTCACTCAGCCTGTGGCTCACAGAATGCACCAAAAGGAGAAGCCACCAGTGTCCATCACCTGGAACTGGTTCACAAACAGGTATTGGTAACCCTTGAGCAGTTTAGAAAGCCATGGCCTATGCAATTTTGTCATATTTATTTAAAAAACATGAAGCAACAACAAGAATTAAAAGTGCTTGCAATGCTACCCACAATCAACGTGCAGAACTCGACAGAGACAACCCCTTTAGGTGTTTCAATTAACAAATAAAAATTACCTCCAGCAAAAGGTATTTATCTACCTAAACATGTGACCCTAAATACCTAAATAGCAATAAATTGGGTAACAAAAAGCCTGATGTCAACCATCCCATAAATGCAAATTAATGATGCATAACAATTCCTTTTAAACTTACCATATGAAAGATTTCCCAAGAATACAGATCGTTTATTGTCATGCTAAAGGAAACAAGAGACAGGACAGTAAGTTATTTGTTACAGAAAAAAACAAAACAACCAAACAAAACCAATAAAACCCTCACAACCAAACCAGAAAAGGGGATTTCTAGCCACACATCTTACTTACTGAACTGGTTTTAGATGCAGTGTCAACTCTGATGTGAAATCCACTAGCAATTTCTGTTCCGTTCCTTTCGTGGTCAAAAGCAAAAAGTTTTAAAAGTGAAATAAGCATTATTTAATTGACAATGTCACTGCACAGCAGTATTCCAAAAGCAAAGTTACTTTTAAGTTTGAACCAACATTTTATTTTGATTCAAGCAACAGAGGGGAGGTTGTTTAAATTTAGCTATAAATCTACCTGAACTACCTCTTCAACAGGGGATGAGGAACAAAACTGAGACTTACTCCTTCAGAGCCTTCTGGGCATCACATTCTTCATTAAAGACAACGTAAGCATTGACAAACTTTGCATTCGGGTGCACCTTATGCCTGGAACATGAAAAGGACATGCTGCTGCTTAAACCCTGCTGATGCTGTGCAGTGCACAAGCACTTCTTGCTGAACACATTTATGCCTCTGCTTGTTCTGTGCACACTAACAACTTCATTTCCCTTGCAGGTCAAGCTACCCCTGTACATGTAAGGTACAGCCCACATATGCACCCTGAGCAAGCTTCCTCTACTCATAAACATATCTGAAGAATTTAAAGACTTTTAGCATCTTCCTTCTTCCTAAAATATAAGAAATGCAACCTCAGGTAACAGATTACTAGTACACACAGCACATAATTCTTTATTACTTGTCGAGAAAACTTAATACCTTAATACAAAGGTAATGACAAAACAAAGAAACACAAAATACATAAAAAAGATTTAATACAGACGAGCTTTTAACAACCAACACTAAAACATCGTTTAGGCTTTGAAAAATACACAAAATTCACAAGGGAAACCTACTTGATTGCTGCTACCTTTTTGGATACAGTATCTTCTGCTGGAATCTTAAAGATAAAAAAGCTTGAGTTAGGTGGGCCTAGTGTCAACTTATCACAAAGAGTTTTTCTGTAAGACAAAGAGGAATTCAAACAGGTGCCACCCGAAGCAACATAGCCAGTATGGTGAGCAAATGACGGAAGTGGCTGGACCTAGAGATGGTCTAGAAAACCCTCAGAGTTAAAAAGCTTGCCTTGACTTTGTCTGACATGGTTCTGGAGTTCCAAGAGGGTTATCCTCAACTATTTTAGTAAGTACCCTGATTTACAATCAATGTGTCTTTGCTACTATGCTTTAAAAATGGCTGAGCAATGCTTCAGCCAAAACAGCAATAATAAAGGTATTCCTCTTTCAGAGAACTTATAGCTCTGATCCTGGATCAGCTGCTGCTACAGGAAAAATGCATCTGCGGTGCTCCAAGGCTTCTTCTAATAGAAAAACCCACATACCCCAAACCACTTCCAAACTAATGAAGGTACAAGCCTTACAAATACTACTGCCATTTAACATCAACAAGTAATTTTGTTATATAACATTAAAGGAAATAACATACCAGAGACCGGAAGCGAATGGATTGGATTTGTCCATACTTCTTAAAAAGAGATTTCAGTACCTAAACAGATGATGTTACAAATATTCAGTACACTTTTCAACCTGGTAATGAGAATTATTTTTTAGTATTTATAAGAAATACTGTTCTTACACTGTTTTCCTTTAACTTATGGGAGGCCCCTTAACGGGCTACTAAAAAAATGCAAGTAATTCATAACTATTTCTGTGTTTTTTGTGGCAGCTGCTTCTTCTACAGACTGGCAAAACTGAAGTCGTGCCTCCTACTATGGAAGAAAGTATAAATTTAACATGTTTTATGTAATGACCCGAAGCACTGTTTGCATACGAACTTAGAAGCAGAGTAACTTTGTAAATGCAATTCTCATTGATTCAGTCATTTTTTCATTGACAAGAAACTGACCTATTCTATTCAAGGAAGAGTCACTGCATCTACTGCTGTAGGAAGCCCAACTCCGGGAAACCAGAGACTGTCTCTAATGGTTTCTGAGAACAAGCACTATTTCCTACTTTCCCAAAAGCAGTTCCAATCACAAGTGTGTATGACTTCCCAGCTGGAAACAGCCCCTCACACTGAGGACTGCTGTAACTCCTTTCATTCCTTCAGCAGACAGAACCCACCCACGTACCTGAACAGTACAAGTGACAGGCAAGTTTCCAACAAACACCGTTCTTCTGTCTGCTGTTTCATCAGCCACCCTTTTTCTCTTTCGCTGTTTTGCAGTAGCACCCGTAGCTGAATTAACAACATTTTTGGTGACGGCTTGAGAAGCCTTTTTCTTTTGCTTCGCTTTGTTTTGAAACAATTTCTGATCCTCCTCCTTATCTGCCTCCTCCAAAGCATTCTCTCTGACCGGAAACAAACAGGCAGGTTACAACTGATGGGAAAAAACCAGGGGTTTTGGGGTCAAAGAATTCAAGCCTCCAAGATATTTTAACTGACATTTGAAATTATGATGTTCAACTTAAAATTTCAAACATTATTTTGTTTATTCTGCATTAAACAAGCGTATCTGACCATTCAGTACCATGAAAAACTATTTGCTGCCCCCAGGACACTGCACTCACTATCTGCCAGGAGTAATACAGAAATACATCAAAATTAAATAATTTGATAGCCTCTAAAATTGAAGGAAAAAAAAAAAATCATCTTTGCACGTTGGACCTAAGAACAGACTTAATCCCTCTCAGTATGCAGGAGACTCAGAACAAACCTCTGGAATACAGCCATGCACCAACAAATCTCTCGCTATCCAAACCTGCCATAAGAGCATGAACAACGAGCAGATCTGAAGGAGCCTCTGGAAGGCTACAGACACAAACACAGCAAACAGGTTCCATGGGCCCAGTGCCAAGGACAGGATGAGGTGTTAGCCTTGTGCTACAGTCAAGTTCACTTTATTATCCAAAGTGCAGTGTAGCATGATCAGCTTCCAATCTGCTCTGAAGCACCTCGCTTCAAGTATTTAAGAGAACAGTCACAGAGAGGTTCTGTGTCACTGCAGAGGCCCAGAGGGATACAGACAGCTCACTCTGCCTGGCACCTCGCTCCTGCTGAAACCACCTCTGCTGGATAAAGCCAAGGACAGCTAGAAAGCATCTCCCTGTGCCAGAGAGAACTAGATCCATGTGTTTTCATCTCCAGCTGCTGGACCTGATGGCTCTCTAGCACAGCATTTGCACTTCACCGACCTAGTGTTTCAAGAAGCTACACTACTTTCTCCTTCAGAGGAAAACTACAGAAGTTTGCACAATCTTAATAATAATCTTAAACACCAAGTTGAAGATGAGTAGTAGACAAGAACTTAATTGTTTTATCGAACTCGTATTACGATTAATGTAGATGCTGGGGGGCTTAATTTTACCATAAAATGGTGTCACCTACTCACCTCTCTGACAGTTTTTTCTCTGCTTCTGAACGTTTTTTTTTTCTGGCCTTCTTCGCTTTTACCGGAGGTTCTTGTATGATGGATGAGCTCTGGTCTTCTGACACTTTCTCCCCATCTTCTGTACGCTTCCTTTTCTTATTTCCCTTTTAAAAAATGGTAAGAGAAACAGACTTGAAGGACAAAATTCCAGGAACGCCCTGCAGTTACTTCACATACTGCAACTTACTTGGAGCGCCATTGCCCGAAGCCCACCGCTGCCGCCCTGCCGAGCTCACACGCCCCCAGCCCCCGCCAGCCGGGAGCGCTGCCCCGGCACTCGCTCACTCACCCCCGGCACGGCCACCAGCATCGGCGGGGCGGCGGAGCGGAAGAGGCGAGCGAGGGGCGCAGCGGGCGCTGCGGCCGCCCCGAGGCTGCCCGACACCTGCCCCACCACGTACTGCTCCTCCTGCTCCTTATCCTTCTCCTTCTCCTCCTTGGCCGCCGGTGGGTGCCGCGCCCCCGCGCCGCCCCTGCGGACCCGCATGGTGGCACCGAGCGCGGCGGGAACACGCTCACCCCGCGTCACTTCCGATGCGCGGGGCCGGGCGCTGCTCCCGGGACCGCCCCCGCTCGCTCCTCACCGCCCCCCGCAGCCCTGCCCCGCGCCCGGCCGCAGCCGCGGGCTGGGAGCTGCTCCCGCCCACCACGGGACCGTGCCGCGCGTGGGCGGAGTGGGACCCTGGAAACATCCAGCGTCAGGACGAGATGGACAGAGTCTTAAGCTGTGCCAGGGGAAGTTCAGGTTGGGCACGAGGACGAATTTCTTCACAGAAAGGAGGATTAGATATTGGAATGGATTTCCAGGGAGGTGATGGAGTTACCACGCCTGGAGGGGTTTAAGGAAAGACTGGACGTGGCCCTTACTGCCGTGGTCTAGTTGACATGGTGGTGTTTGGTCATAGATTGGAGTCGATCTCAGAGGTCTTTTCCAACCTCATTGATTCTGTGATGGGCGTGTGATGGGGCTGTCTCATTGATTTCCCACGACTCTCAGATCCAAGGGGAGCTGAAGCAAACCTGACAGCGCTTTGGCTGTCTTGTTACACGTTTCATACACTTTTTGAGCTGCCACTGTAAGCAGCTGTGTTGGCACCAGCGTCCAACCGAAGGCGAAACAAGTAACCCAGCTACTGAATAAAGGAAAAGTCTTGGTCTTGACGCATGTACCAGCTATCCCCCCTGCCTTGCCTGCTGCATGCCAGGAAAGGTGGTGACCCACATGGATGGGGTCAGCCCAAGAGAATACACAAATCCTTGAAAAGGGGCAGGTGGGCTGCTGCATGACTTGTAGTGGCTTTTCCAATCTGCCTTCACACAGAAGAGCAGCTCTGTAGTGACACGGGAAGGGCAGAACATGCTCAACCATCATCCAGCCCATTTCAGAGACCCGTGGCCACTGAAACTCTGCAAGAGGCATACAGCCTCCAAGAACTCTGCCTGAGAGCAAGTTCAATCCCTGTGCCAACAGGAAAATTCCACAGCCTGATGGGAACTACCCTGTCAGAAGTATGTACAGGTATCAGTGGAGACTGCAAATAAAGGGAGGTGGGAGCCCTGCAGAGCCTTCAAGTAAAGCGTGTTTTCCTTCGGCATATGCCAATCTCAGCTATTCCCAACACAATCAATTGTGAGGCAGACAAACCCGAGTCTGTTGCTCAGCCAGGGTGTAGAGAACACAGCAGGGGTTGTTTGCCTCGCTTTGCCTTTCGGGTCATGGTCCAAGCAGGTGTTCAGGAGTACGGGCACAGCCCAGCAGGCACTGCTAGTGGCAAACTTCCTCAGCTGCAAGCAGAGTGCACGTGCCAGGCAGGGAACTCACCCACGTGTAAAGCTGTGTACAGTACGTACCCTGGAAAGCAGCTCAGATTTGACCCACTGGAACATGGGATAAAACTACCTGGCTAACAGCTTGCCAAAGGTATCTTCCTTTGTTACTTACTGGGAGACAAGTGGTTCCATGAATCTGGAGAGCACCATTTACAGACCCACTTCACAGAAGAGGTGCAATTTAACACATTCAGACAAATGTTTGAGTAGCCACTAAACTGCATCAGAAATACGATGAAAATTAAATAGTGTCTGTATTAAGGAAAAGCAAAAATCCTATTTATGCAATAACTTGATGTGGGAGCAGGGAGATGACTAAAGATCCCTGTTTTAAACAGGTAAACAAATCCCCCCCCGCCCCAGATCACAGAGTCAGTAATTGTCACATCAGAGCAAATATGCTGGCACTAAAACTGAGAGCTGATCAAGAACTAGCAGTGAGTGAAGAGCTGAATTTGAATCTTGCTTGCCCAGATGTGGTTCCCAGTTACATCCATACCTCTTATGCCTACTGAGACTTAAAAGCAGAACTCTACTACTATGATTCTGATTCCACTAAACTTAAAGAGTTGAAAATACCCTCTGAGTATCTTCACTGAAAATATTAAAATCACCCATCAGTCCCAGATCACCGTAATTCTTAACGCAGCCAATGTTTCCAAAGCTTATATATCATGGTCTGTTACTGTCAGTCTCATCAGTAATCTGTCACTTTGCAGGTGTAGCAGTATTTTGGTCACCTAACCACAGCCAGTAGATTGTTTCAACTGGCTCTGCCTTAATGATGGGCCAAGCTTTTGCCTTCTGCTGAAAAAGAAGATGGATTTGAATTAATCACTAAGAGAAAAATTAGGCAAATGCACCTGGCTCTAGCTTACCTTTATATGCCCATTACAGCACATCAAAGATAATTTGCTAAACTGATTCTGTAGCTTATAATTTTCATGAACACACTACAGTTGCTTAATTAAACTGTTAGAAACAAAATCAGGGATTCACAAACTATGGCATTTTATTTCAGAGGCCTTTGCTTACATTTGTACAATATATTACATAACTCTCCATTTTCTGCAGAACCTAATATATATTTTATAGCTTTTTTCTATAAGCTTTTCCTTCAATGTCTGTCAACAAATTTTTACAGTCCTGTACAATTCTGAATACTTTGAAACCATTTTCAATAAAATCAGTTATAACCTTAAGCGCACACTACGAAGACTGAAAATGCTTTTCTTAGAAAAGTCAAATGAAAAGGATTCTGACACTCTAGCATCTACAAACAAAATGCTTCAAATTCTTACATGTTGTATTGCCAGAAAACAAAGAAAAACATGCCAGCCCCTATTTCCCCAGGCAAAAGAAGTACACAGAACTACAATTAAAACAGTAAAACAATCTGTACAATAAAGTACTGTGTATTAACAGTGCCAGGTATTAAATAGCTTGAATGAACACTTCCGCAATATACAAATGTCTTACAAAGGTATAGAATTAACAGGAGAGAGCTTGGGATCCATTCAACATAAAATCAATACAAGTGAAAACATTTTGAAGTTGGTTTTGGAATTTGTACAAGGCATTTAAAAAATTAAACATCTACCACTCAGCTAGCTAGTTATTTTAAAAACAACTACCTTTTTGTGGCAGTGTTGGTATCAGCAACCACAAATTATAACCTCACACCTTACTCCCTCTTGAAGTCCTCTCCTTGTAGCTCGTAATAAAATAAGCATTACAAATGAAATATTTGTTGCTTTAAGGGGAAAAGAAACATTTACAAGAAAACACAAAAATATACCTGTTATAATTCATTATGAATAAATATACACTTTAAACTGGCTGAATACAATCTTTATACATTAAGATTTAATACAGTTTGTTAGCCATTTTCTTTCTTTTTCATAATGTATTTTATCAAAATTAAAAAAAAATACTGTTTTATAGAAAAATGGCAAAGTACAGTAGTTTCATTCCAATTAACGGGTTCTTAAAACCCAGAGTAACCTATTTAAGCCTAATTCAAACCTGTAAACATTAGTCAGTCTTTTTTTTTTTTTTTTTTAAGGAATCCTCATATTTGGTTATCAGGACTGATGTCAGACATCCTACTAACTGCAGGTTTTGAATAGATGTGCTTGACGTATACAATTAAAGCCACTATAAGGTGACTTAGCAGTTAAAAAACAATTAGCTTGTACAAATGAAAATATTTTCAATATTTGTCATAAATAAATGGAAAAATATCAAATGTTCCAGCTTTAACAAAATACCAGGGAATACCGTAAGCCTTACCACATTGATTTAGATCACCCCAACAACTTTATACTTATTGTCCTGTCTCTACAGGCAGTGAACAGCCTCCATTTGCCACAGTGGAAGGCCTTCGAGTCACTAGACTTACAATTCCCAGACAAGTTGGAAACAATTATTGCTTGAGGAAAAGCAGTTTGTTGTACTTTTTCTTCATAAAAGTGCACTTAAGTGCAAAGTTAGCTTGTCAAGAAACAACTTTAAATACAAAATAGTGCTTGTCTGAATTTTGTGCCACTGTGCAGTATAAAAAAAAAAAAAAAAGGAAAAAAAAAAGAGTGGCCCTCAGCAGCCATTAAGTGCAAAGTGCTTTGGCAAGTCCTGCTGTCACCTGCACTCAACTGACATTCCATTCTGTGATGAACTTGACATAGATGGTTCTGCTAACGTTAACATAACTGCAGCCGTAATGGAACTAGAGGAAGGTGATGAGGAAGAAGATGATGTAGTAGCAGCACCTGCACAGGAAAAGGAAAACACAGGTTATAGAGATTCATGAATCAAGCAATAAAAATGTTTTCCTGCTCAGCAACAAGCACTGATACATACTGACTCCAGTAACTACTGCCTAGCAATGGAAAAGAAACAAGCCTCCATTGCCTGGTTTGTGTAGGAAACACAGACAGAAATATGCAGCCGTGTGCAAGGCAGTGCGGCACCATTGCCCCTTGTAGCCCTGGCTCATCGACCACCCAGATCAAGGGCCCAGCCAAAGGAGGCCAGAGCTCATTCCTGACCCACCAGCACACTCAACTGCTCCCTTTCTTTCCCGTGGGAATCAGTAGAGGGCCTTGTCCCAGCACTGAATCCGCACATTCGCCCTGCTCGGGCAACCAAGTAGCAACTGCAATTCCCACCCACAACCCATGACCATGACCCATGTCATGGCTGCGGCCACAAAATCCTGCTACATGTGGCATTTCTCACACAGAGAAAATGATCCTTTTAGCATTCCTAGAAGCAGGCACACTAGAACATTCCTTATGACACCAGGTGCGGCAACTTCTGAAAGATGAGAAATTTAACTGATCTCCCTTAGAGTCATGTAATAAACCCCTTATCCTAAGGGGAAAGCACTAACTAGGCCCACAAGCAATACTACAGTAAATCTACCCGTAACTTGAAGAGAAGTTAGAAGTTATTAATACCCTTTGTTCTCTGCTTAGATGAGTTTATTTTCTGTATGTTTTTTCCTGTATGAAGTAGTTGTGCCTCAAAAGCATGAAACAGATTGCACACCTTGGTAATGCTCTTCCCCTTTCCACAGTCACAGGGTATCTGATCCCCACCTTCTAACAGTCATAAAATAACTGCACACAGTATTTCCCAAAACCCAAACAAAACCACACTCCTAATGACACACATCTCCCTACAAATTATCCAATTCTTATCAGGACCTTAATATAACATGCAATTGAGCTCTCTCAAAGTAGAATTCAGTTTCCGGTGCTTACTTTCCCGCTCTTTTTTCTTTAAGCGCTTTCTTCTTCGGTCAATGGAAGCCACCTCAGATTTCAAGGACAGGTAATGTTTCCTGATTTCTTGCAATTTTTCTTGGAGAACTGTTATGCGCTCGGCACTAGTCAGGTTTTCCAAGTCAGCTGCAAGTTAAACAATCTCTGTTAACTATTGTATTGAAGCATTTCCAAACACTTCTGAATGGCAGTGAAGTGGGAAGTACTCGACTCTTAGCGATGTGCTTTGAGGTAGCAGACAGCAAAGCTAAGAAACACAACAACAGCAGCAGCTGCTCCTTATCACCACAAATTTGTTCATTTTTTATTATTCTTTACAAGATATCGCCATACACTCTTTGGGGACTTCTTAAGGAACCGGGAGAGGAAAAAAAAATGCATTCCCTTCCCCATAAGGAGGAAAGGAAAAAAAAAGATGAAAACCTAAGGGCCAAAACTAGCTTTGAGCCTGTTGCTTTCAGTCCTTGCTGGAGCTCCGTTTGGCCCTCAACACCAGGAAGGTCAGCTTTGCCTGACTTGTCTCGGTTGTTACAAAACAAGCAGGTTCCAACAGGAATCTGCACAGCTATGGGGTGGTTCTGGTGGACTCCCTGGCATATGTGCCGTAAGGAATAACCATACAGGACCTCCTTGCTGGACATGGCCAGCACAGGAGCTGCCCTCTGGCTGTTTCCACCTGGGAGCTCTCCACAGCATGGCACACAGAAGTGGGTGAAACAGGCAGGAGAAACTCTAGGTTCAGTCCAGGGAAGCCACAGGGAAGCCACACTGGTAACACTCCATTCAAAAGCATTTAAGAATCATTTAAACTACTCTGGGTTGCAAAATGCACTATATCAGCCTATAATGATGGCAGCACCAAAGGACCAGAAGCCACAACTATATTAGGCTGTGGGAAAATGAGGAAAACTTGGAGACATCGCAAGTGCCTGACTCTGCAGCAGCAGGAAATGTGTCAAACAGCACTCCACAGACCAACTTCTGCAAAGCAACTTTAGCACAAGGAGTGTAGCCAAGGTAGAAAGAAAGGAAGGAGCAAAAGCCCTTTAAATGTGCTGCAACAGGAAAGTGTTCAATGAATCTCAACAAAGCAGTGACAACAAGGACCTTTTACATTACATACTCCTGAAGAGCACCAGAATTTAACTTGTGAAGAACTACCAGGAAAAAACACTTTTAAAAGTAGAGTAATGCTGAAACTCAGAGCTGGGGAGGAAATATGAAAAACAACCCAACAAAATCAGATTCAACTGGTAAGTTGCACTAATATGAGCGAATTAATAAGCCACTGATCTGTTTTTCGGATAGGCAAATGCAGGATCCTTTCCACGCTGCTCATCCCTAACCAGACCAGTGGCTTGACTAAAACAAACACTGTGGAAGTTCTTAATATTAGAAAGAGTAAACATGTCCTGGTTCACGAATGCAAAATGGAAGGGGAAAAAGTTACAAATCAATCACCTAAGCGTCTGAACAACAACTAGGGAATGAGGAATAAAACAGCAAGGAAATATCAACAGAAGCAGCACACATGAACAGATAATGTTCGTGACAGGTATGCACAGGACAACAAGAACAGCAAGTCAGCTTAGGAGCCATATCTAAAAACAGTCCTGGAAGAGTGTGACACAGGCAGCTCACTGTGCTGCGATTGCTAAAAAAAGAAAAAAAAAAACCCACACCTTTTTTTTTTGTTTTAAATGAAGATTTATCACCAACTTAAGCAAATTCAGGATGGAAACAAGAAAGCCAAAATACAGAACATTCAAAAAGCCTTTTTACACTATGCCATAAGATGACATTAGGTGTGTTTTCAAGAAAATACTTACACATTTGAAAACTCCATTTGTAAACTTTGGGCAAACGATTATTCTGTTCTTTGAGATCAGACTCCTTCTCTCCATTTTTACCACATTTTCCTGGAGACTGTGTTCTTGTGAGTGATTTGGTTTGGTGAGATTTCATGCCAGTAGAAACCGATTTTGCTGACTGAGACTTGGACACACTTTCACCAGCAGACAGTTCATCACTGTCGCTGCTGTTTGCTGAAGAAACAAGAAGACATTGTTACAAAACAAAGCCCAAACTAAAACCTGTCAGAAACAACCCCTGTGCTGATTTTAATATAACAAGAATTTATTTGACACAAATCCTTTCCTTTAAAACAACAGAATCCCTCCTGGTGCAGCAGCTCGGCTTGATGCTCTCTGCATCACTGAAGCACAAACCAGGTATACAACGGGGCCAGAATGAACCACGCCTGCCTGCTCATGGGGCTGCACCTTTTCTAAGAGTTCACAAGACTGATTGTTACGTTCCATCTCCCATTCACCTTTTTTTTAACATCAACTTCTAATGCAGTATTCAATATATATAAATCTCTATCCCATCTTAGTGCTAATATTTACAGACAAACCTTCTACTGTATTTTTAGGACATGTACAGAAAAAATCAGAGCAAACACAGCCTTTTCTTAGCCTTACGTCCCCTTTATTTTAATTTTCCTCTACTAAAATTACTATCAATAATCTGAATATGTGTGACGTACTCTAGAAATTCCTCAGACATGATAACATCTTTTAATTTTGGAAAAAGATCTTTAGCTGACCCAAAACAAAAGAACTTCACCTCTTCACCTCTTTTTAACTATAAAGCAACAGTCTGAACTGAACACAGGTTTTCAATCAAACCACTCAAAGGAGAGTAACAAAATAATCTATCTAGAAGACAAGATTTACGAGTAATGATTGAAAGGATGAAGTTTTTTTAGCATTATTAAAATAAAACTGAGGTGAAAGCAGGCGCAAGAGACTGTAATGCAACACAAGTCTAGCAAAGCAGTGGAATAAAATGCCTAGGAAATCTACAGAAACTCCATTGTTAGAGTTGGTTTTTAAAACACGTTGAATTTCTATTTATTAAGAAAAACATATGCCTCAGTTATGCCTGCCCCAGGTGTTGACAAAATGACCCCTGGCCTTTATGATCTGGTGATCTACACAGGAGAAACTGAATACCCAAGACATGTAGTGTGAAAGAGCTGCTGCTTGTTGGTGCTGGCTGGTTTAATGCAAAGGCAAGAGCTGAAGCTGCCACAAAAGCAGTTTAAAAGATGCATCCGAATTTTGCCAGAAGTTTTTTGGGTTTTTTTGCTTACAGCTGACTCACATTTTATCTATTTATTTTCCTGATTACATCCAGTAATGAATGTTAGGCATTGAAGCCTAACAAAAAGAGCACACACTAAGGACTATGTGGTAGTAGCTTTGAAGTTTCACATCCTGATGAAGACATAGGTTGAGAAAAAGGGGTAAATTCACCAAATCCAGGGGAATAATGGCAAGGCTAAAAATGGTGTATTTGTTCTGCAAATTCAGTTTGTTTTGTTACTTTAATTTCTGAGGGGAGGGTAGGAATAAGATTATGAAAGGAGGAGACCAGTGAAATGGAATCAAAAAGGATGAGAAAATATAAAAGGAGATCAATGAACATGAAGGACAGGTGGGGTGAAAGCAAATACAAGACCAGAAAGCACAGACTTTTAGTAAATGCTGTTAATAGAAAGCAGAGAGAGAAGCCGGGGGAGAGAGAGGAAAAAAGGCACGGCATATGCTTTTTACCCTTGCTTTAACTCAATTTTTTATAGTTATCCTCCAGGCTTCAGTCTCTAGCTGTTTTCCCGTATTTTTTTATTAACAATGAAATGAAGCAGTAACTGATCTTGTTGTCTCCCAAACACGTGTGCATATGACCCCTAACACACCTCTGCTTTTATTAAGCTTCCCTTACCCAGTACCGTGGTTTCTATTCCAATTAGCTTCTACAGCTACAAACAACTGCAAAAGCTGCATTATTTACTGTAGATGTAACAGCACAGGAAGAAAACAAGAATCTATATTCTTTTGGAATTATTCTCATATTTGCTATAGGGTAGAGATATTAACCTCGAGAAACTCATCTTGCAGAAAATAACAGAGTATAATTTCCTTCAGGTCCCAGTCTCCCCTCTGAAGCAGGCAGCTATCATGATACAGAGATACCTGTCTCAATTCTGCCATGTGTGAAACACTCACTCTTCTTGGCCTTCCTGAATTACACAATATTAAGGACCTCTTAGAAATAGGCCCAGAAATAATACAAGACATTTAAAAACACTTTGGGATTTAGGTAGAGCAGTTACTTCATTTAAACAGTGTTAAGAATTCCCTGATGAGAACATTCTGTCCGAATACATTTTTTATTAACAGACTTCATCGCCTACAATTAGTCAAACAAATGACACGGTACTTTCACACCTTTTATTTCACACTAAGCTGCTGTACTTACTAGTTTTACTCTTCTTTTTGCTGTTCACAGATGTTTTGTGGCTTCTTTTCTGCTTTTTTGAAGAGCTGCCTCCTCCCTGAGCATCTTTAAGTCTTTTTTGGCCTGCACAGACTATAATTGGGGGGGAAAAAAAAGAAACTGAAATTAAATAAATACTTGCACTCCTGTGTGTTTTTCTCAGTCTCAAAAAGCCCCACAAAACACTTCAAAGCTTAAGTTTGTAGACAACAATGCAACTGTTCCTGCCTACCCTTAATGCAGCTCAGTTTTCTACTTCTATTTACAAGAGGTGAAAGACAACGGAAAGCAGGGAAAGTTTCTTTGCACAGAGTGCACATATACAATGATTATGAATTACTTTCCCATACCAGAATTTCTCTTGAACCATATGGATTTACTATCTTTTTAATACTGTTAATTAAATAAGAATATGTTTATTTAAAAAGTTATCAAGACCTACTGGGACAAAAAATGTTTTTAAAAGTTTGCTGTACTTGGAAGCTGTGAGAAAAAAACCAAAGCCATAACCTGTGATCAGTAATTACATTAATTGAACGTATTAAAAAAAAAAATCTTATATAATGTTAAAAATAAAAAAGAAAGGCAAACAAAAAACAAGGGAAAAATTCTACTGGTATTTGGGACTACAAGGGGAAAAAGTACAAAAGGAAGATGGAAGAATTCTAGTGCAACTGCTAAAAGAGAGTGGTTTAGGAGTTCCTCAAATGTTGTTTCAGAACCACGTGACTTAGAGATTAAAAATGACCCCTGGAATAAAACCATTTAAATTAAGGAACCCAATTTTCTGAAACAGGTAACATGCTGATAAAATCAGAGAGGAAGTTAAAGTCTAATGCATGTAAAAGTACTCCTTTACAAAAGTGCAAAACTTCTTTCAAGTGGCAATAAACTGCTTTCATACAGAAAACCCCTAACAACTTAAACCTACACAGCTCTAATTAGCAAAGCAATACAGGTGTATTTATCGAGGGGTACACATTCATCTCTTCCAAACTCTCTCCTTTAAGGAAACACATTTTGTTACATAGTGTTTGTTACATTACATTTCAAAAGAACATTTCCAACAGAATGCTGAAGGTAACATACCTTTAAGGGCATTTTGAAAAAAATTAGCTAATTGTTAGCCAAAATCTACTGAGAAAAAAACCCACTTCTTTCTCAGGATTAAAGCCAAAACATATTTTCTTCCTTTGTGTTCATAGTTTTTAGCCACTACAACACAGTGAAAGTAGCTGTACTTTTGATGAACTGCAAAACAGTCAGTCACTTTCAGAAAAAAGCTTTTGGATCTAGCCTGGCCAGCAGTTAAAAAGCAGGCAGCAGTGCAGTGACATCACGTGCACAAGTGTTTATTATCCCCTGTTCTCTAGTGGTTTCAGGAAAGGAACTTCAATCTGAAAAATCACATTTGAAAGTGAAACATAGTGAAAAAGGTCAACGCTTTTATCAGCTTGACTTGAATCTCATGAAGTTAATGTTCTACAAAAAATACAAATTAGAAATGACTGCCTAAGCACCCTAGCAGCAGGAGGGCTTTCTCCCCCCAAACAACCAACTTAGAGAGAATCAAATTTTATGCAAGAAAAGCATTTTCTCCTTCTAAGAAGGGTGCTTAAAATGCTTCCATCTTGCTGCAATAAATATTCCTTATACAAGCTATTACAGTTTGCTTTGGGCTTTTTTTGCCATATCCAGTATAAACTTCATCCTTTTATCCTTTATTCCTCATTGAAATCACCACAATTTCTAATGAAAGGCCAATAAACTTGCTGGCAGATTATATTTTATTCACAAGATGACTATGCCATTTCCACACATCTGAAATGGACAGCAGGCTACTACTTCCTGCAACAACTAACTTTCCTGCACTGTAACCATAACAGCATGAAAACACATCAGCTATGTTAGAAATAAGAGCTGGTTAGGTTGGAGACAGCTCTGTTTACACTTTCCTTTACCTTTTTCAGCATGCTCTGGCTCTGGTTGATTACTACTACTGGAGCTGACGCTGGCATCAAAACCTGTCGGAGAAATATTTCCCTCAGACTGGAGGTCTTGCAGCTCCCCTGCCACACTGTCCACCTCTATTGTGCTATCTGTTTCACTTTTGATACTTCGTATCTCTTCTTGATTTGGTGGCAGTGTCTCAGAGACAGTGACACTGGACTGATGTCTGCTGGACTCTGTCACAGTTACAGAGGAAGGTGACTCAGGAGTTGTAGGAGGAGTATTTAGCACTGAATTGCTGCCGCTGCTTGGAAATTCAACTTTCTTCTCACCCACTTCAGTCGGTTTCTCCTCAACAGGTTTAACATCCACACTCGCTGGCAAAGATTTTTCAAGTTCACAGTTCGGCAAAGAAATACCTTCTTCTGTAAGAGTCTGAAGCTGCTCCTCTGCTGCAGCATCCTCAGGAGCAGCGTGTGGAGGAGAGGCAGCAGCCTCAGTATCAGAGTCTGAGAACAGCTCCTTCAGCGTTTTCTTCGGCCACTGTCCTTGGATACTTGACCACACATCTTTTCGATCCTTCGCTCTGGTGTTCTGAAGTCTTTCATCAGAGTTATTTAGAAGCTTTATTCTTTTCTCTCCCACTTCAGAAAATCCAGAGTAGAAAGTACTTGTCCGTAAAGATTTCCTTTTCTCTTCTAGTCCATTGTACTTTTTTGTTGGAGTGATTTTCAGTTTAGATTTGTCTTCCTCATCATCATCCGAGGAGCTGTTACTGCTGTTTTCTAAACTAAGGGAGTCTTTGTTTTTAGACTTCTCATCCTTTCTATTAGGTGACACGGTCTTTAAGGACTCTTCTGCAACACAGTGCCTTCGTTTACCACGTTTCACTTGTGGTTTTGCTGTTTTATCCACGATCTCCTTTTTTCCGTCCTTTCTCTTCTTTGAGGCTTCGTCTTCTCCATCGGAGTCGCTATCTTCAGATAACTCTTCCATCTCTTTCCGCAATCTTTCAGGAGACTTGGATACAGACTTGGGCACTACTGCATCTGTAAGAGCTTTAGTTTCTTCTGGGAGGGAGGAACCACTCTGTTCTTTTAGACGGAGTTCATTTTTATCTTGGCTTACAGCTTCGGGCTGACACTCCTCTTTGCCATCAGCATGTACATTCGGGGCACTTTGGTCATCTTCTTGCTCACTATCATCAGAACTTTCAGAAGCTAATTAAAAAATAAATCCAAACAAAACAAAAACAAAACAAGAAAAGTTTGTCTTGATTCAGGTTACGAAGAATTATTAAAAAAAACCTAAACCCAACTAAAGAAAACTATACAGATATGAAGACATGCTGCAGGGATCTCTACCAGTCTCTCTCTTAAATGGTACCTCCTGAAGGGTTCAAAAACTCACGGTATAATGACTAGATTAGAAACTAGGAAGATTCTCCGTTATACAGTACATCTCCAGGAATTTCTGAAGAGGTAGAGAAAGCATTAATCCATAAAACACAAACTTCTGCATAATTACCCAAAACAGAAACTGAAAGATGTCCTTACGTATTTCTTATAGGTTACAAATACTACCATTATCTGCCTTTCTTCCAATGCCCGTAACATAGACATCATTTTCCCTGGAAAATCCAGTGTCTAAAGGACAGAACAACAACACACACATGGGATACCATCTAACAAACCAACCTGACGATCAGCCTGGAAAAAAGAAGTGAAAGCAATAAAGAAAGGCACTTGGGAAAACAAATGGACAAGAAGAATGTAGGACAACTGCAAGAAAATTCAGGATCACCAATAAAGAAACTGAGAGAAGAACAAAGATATATAATCCAGAAGGAATCAACAGTAATCTCATTCAGTGGGAAAAGATATGGATTCAAGGAGAAACACAGTAATTGCTTCAAATATACATATATATATATATATATATGTATGTAACTCCTTGATTTATAAAGTTAATTACAGATTAATTATTGCACTAATAATAGTGTCATCATTAATTGCCTTTTTTTTGTTTCTCATTTCCTAAGGAAATGAAGCTTCATAGATTATGTTGATTGTTACTCTACCTACAGTTTTGGAACCCAGTGGCCAGTGTCATCCAAGTTCAAACAAGTTCAAATGATTATTAAATTCACACAGCTTCCACAAAAGTTTGTGGTTACCCAAACTACCTATACCATACACGATTTCTTTCTCTGGAGGCATGATCTAAGCTAAGAATGAAGAGAAGCAACTAGGTATTATAATTCTGCTGTGGGAACACAGTTCTAGCAACAACAGACAAGCAGATATGAATAATGGGTCCTATAGCTTAGGTAAATGAAAAATTAAGAATTTAGAAATCAGATAGGAAGCAAAAAACACTTTGCTCTACATCAAACAAAAAAAAAGGATGGCAACACAAAATGTAATTGACTGTTAACACACTGAATCCACAGAAACTGCCGACACTGCTTTTGTCCAAGGGTTATTTCTGAAGATGATGGTATAATTAGCCAGACAGACTCAAGCATTTAATTGCAGCATTTGCTCTACATTTTCATTTACTCCTGTTTAAAGGCCACTTATAGAATTAGAAAAAGCTTTTAAGTACAATACCTTGTAGCCCATTAATGATAGAAGTAATTTCTATTGATTTAACTGGAGCTTGTTCAGTATTTTTGGCTTCAGTGCTGTCAAGTTTGGACCCAGTCTCTGGTGATGTGCTGGTGTGAAAGGGGGGTTTTGACAAACGTCGCAATTTGCAGGGTTTAGGAGAATACTTCTCTTCCTTCTCTCTGTCAGTTTTATTCTAGGTGAGAAAAAAGATACAAAAACTCTTGTCATTTGAGCACACATCTTATCATGGATTACAATTACACAGTGCTTACAGTTAACTTAAAACATTCAACCTGCAGAGGAAAGCTCTCCTCTTTGTTTAAAGGACTACAAACACCTTTCTACACTCCATGCCAAGACCTTTCTACTGAAGACAGGGAATCTGTCAACACTAAAACAAATGGGAAAACAAACACAACCAGTGCTCTAGGAGTAGTGGCACTGCAGGATATGCCAGACTCAGCAGTGGCAGAAGGAAAAGCTTCCTTGCAGCCCACTGTCTAAGAAAGATGTCATCATCTAAGCCTAAATATCAGTTGTGGAAGAATCAATTTTGAAAGAAATGCTTGGCAATAAAATTATAGAGTTCCATGCACACGGACTAGTCCATAGGTTTGCTCCGCAGAATCAGGGAGCTCTCAAATTTCAACACCCCCCGCCCCCCCCACTTTGGCTCCCAACACTGACAATAGCCTGTATTCTTCTCATTTGTTTTCTGTAAATGACTACATACATTTAATTTAAAAATTCAGGAAAGAAGTAAAGAGAAGCTTCCCCTCCCCACCTCAAGGAGAAAACCCAAAACCATGATGAAAAGAGTATCCATGTTTAAAAGGCTACAAAGTTGCTTTTCCTGGCAAGCATTTGTAGGCCAATCAAAAGCTTAGGAAGGGAGGCGGGGACTCCATAACTATGTATCAAACCAACGCTGGCGGCAACAAGAGAGAAAAGGGAGAAAAATTACCTTTATTTTCTTTCGATGCTTAATTTTTGGTACATTTTTATCAGCTGGTCTCACTATCTTGTCTGCCTTTATCCATTCATCATACCTAAACAGAAAAAGAAATTGTACACATTAATGATTTTAAGCAGATAATCACATCACAACAGAAATCTAACTGAGGAAAAAGAGAATTAGTAGCCATGTAAAAACAGAATTAGAACTTGATTCAAGTAATTTGTGTAATTCTCAAGTCTGTGAAGTTTCAGCTAAGGTTCAGAGGATTAAAGTCCTTTTACAGTGAAGGCTAAATGCAAAATCTTCTATTTTCCAGTCTGCACAGAACAACAGAAACCCATGTATGCAGGCAAAACAAACTGCCTGAATGAGAAATCTCTACAGACCTCTAATAGGTATACTTCCTATTTATACACTGTAAAACCCTAACAATAAAATAAATTATTTCAACTATATGAAATGTGACCAGTTAATAAAAATAAACTCTTTCCATCCCAAGTGACTGCAAAGAGCTATCTGAAGCGAGTGAGCCTTCAGAGTCACCAACTCTGAGTCACTGACTTCCCAGTGACATTTTTCAGTTCCTTTTCTGTTAAAGGTTTCTATATTGTATCAGAGCGATACAAGACAAAAACATACTAAATAGCACCAAGATATTAACAACAGGCATCTTGTATTCAAGAAGACCAAAGAAGTACATTCTTAGAAAGAATATACTGTAACTATGGTACTGTGCTTGCCAGATTCTTTGTGTATTTCTGAAAAAACTCAGGAATCATTTAAATAAATTTTTTCCCTCCCAATAAGAATAAGCTGCTTTACTACTTAAACTGTAAATTCAAGAACCACCTGCATAAGAAACAGTTCAGTTAAAAATTAGTTTGTATTAACTTTGGCCTGAATGTACATACAAACAAATTCTGATCCTCCTAGGTAAATGTGAAAATAGAGGGGGAAAAATCAACTTAAAAAACTCAAACCCCCAAACCATACTCTCCAAAAAAAACCTGGTACAAGATGGAGTTAAGCACAATCACCATGCTCGTTTCCAGCTGGGCTTACTTGATTTTACTTTGATACATGCAATGACTACTGATACAGTCCTAAGTCAGCTCCTTTGCAACCACTGCCAATTATATCCATAATACTGACATAATTTAAAAATATTTAGGGAAAAACATTCAAGTTTCCAACTTGCTTTCCTATGTATTGTAAGTTATGATCTATACAAGGGATTTCAGAAGATAAACACTGTATTCTATTAACTTAAATTTGCAGCAGCAGTCTGAAAAATAGCTTTACAAAACAATTTGTTCTATTCTTTTCCCCTCCATGTGATAATAAAAATCACAGAATCTCACAGCAGACCATACAGACTACGATATACAAAGACTGCCTATACTGCTGCAGATAGCACTGTCATTGTACTATTACACTCTCATTACCAGGTGAAATGTCAGTAAACGGGTTCAAAACTTAAATAGAACTCTGCAGAGTACTTGCTCAGTATGGAAAAATCCCATATTCTGTGATACTGTGGGAAACCCCATCTGAAGCAATCTTTCCTCAAGATAAAGACATGTTTTGCATAACGAATACCATGAAGTGCCTGCCAAATGGACTTTGTGACCCAGAGAAACATAGTATTTTATTAGATCTGAATACATGAAGGAAAACAGCATAGGGCCTGACAAACGCATGGTGAAAAGCGATGATTCTGACAGTGGCCTTTCTGCCTCAACCACATTGCTAGAATACCAAATTTTTGTATTCGCTCATTCTTATGCATTTCCAATAAGAAAATAATCTTCCTCCTATGCAAAGTCTGTGCACAGCCCACACTGTCTGAGATTCATGGCAACTGCAGTGCCTGTTGGGGCAAGAGCTGACAGACATGGGGGCACACTGAACCAAAGAGAAAATGCAGAATCTGAAAGGAATACCTGTACATACCACATATTCTTAAACATTATGCATGAGAAGCAGTGGTCACGCAAGCCCTCATCTCAGGGAGCACAAATTGAAACCCTAATGTGTGACAGTCACAGTTTCCGGCCAGAGCGTGTCCTTCTTTACTCCTGATTGCACCCAAAACAGCAGACAGACCCTTCGAGGAAGCCACAGAAATCTCACATCTTCTCCAGGGAATCAGCTGCCCACACTTCACACCTTTGCATCACTCAGCTCCTTCCACTACTCACACATTGGATGCATATGGTTTGCCTAAACCTGGGACAAGTGGACCCCAGGCTGAAACGGATCCTGCAAAAAAGATACACTCCAAGCCACAGCTGACAACCTGACCTTAAATTACATTTTCCTCCACTGCAAAACAGAGAAGCACCCTGAAAGCTGCATCTAAAATGGGGTGTGTGACTCATACTAGAGCCTCTTTCTAGAACTGCACATGTGAAAACTTACTTCATCACTAATCTCGCTTTAGAAATCTGTTCGCAAAACAAAGTAAACCCAAAAATATTATAAAAAAAGTTCTTCAGCTCTCATTACAAGAAGCAGGTACTTCCAGAGGACCCGGGTTGTTTTACTGCAGTGCTGTCTTTCACATGCACTTGCTTCCCCACCCTGAAGTGAGCAGATGAGTGTGGAGATGAAAATAATATGGGGAACTGCTCCTAAAAGAATTTACACAGATTTCTCTGAAAATCAAGAGGGGGGGATTTAATAAGAAATTATTATTTACTTATTTTTTAAAATCAGGTTTCATATGAAAACCTGGAATGCTTCCATAAAGAAAATCCCCTTGCCTTACCAAAATGAAGACAAAGAAGAGCACCTTGCATCAGAGTATGTACTGATTCTATTACACCCATAGGCACTACTTGCAAGCTAGAATGCACCACAACACACTCTCAGAGATTGCACAGTCGATCTTCCACAGAAGTACTAGAGGAGAAACAAGGAAGAAAGCATACTTTTCCAGACTAGCTTTATACTAGGTATCACTTTCTCAGGAGGACAAGTGACCTCAAGGAGCTAGCAAGCCTTAGCAAATTCACTGAAAAGTTCCAGTATACTATCTGTAGCTGCTAAAAAGGGAGAATCAAATTTTTTTTTTGGCTGTGATCAAGGAAAGGAGAAAAACTAGTCTGATAACCAAATACTGGAATATTAGATGGGGATTCTGGCTTGTTTAATTTCTTTTCTGTTTTTATTTAATCCTCCCCTGCCCCCCGAGGATATACATCACTCTCTAGAGCCTGAAAGTTTGCTAAACGTTTAATTTCAGTGGTTGACTGTTAAGTATAAAATTTATAAATGAAGTAATGTTCAACAAACTTAGACAGAAATTAGCACTTTCGCATGCAGATTTCTGAAGGAAAGAAGTGTTGAAAATAAGTCTTAGCTTTAAACATTTGAAACATTCAATAATAACATATCTTGTGATGTTGTACCATAATGACACACAGTTTCAACAATATAAATGCTTTTAAAATACGCACCCTCTAATTACTGGGAATACACTGCAGAAGAAAGTCACCTCAAACACTTACACAATGCACTTTTGTTTGCACTGGCAGCTGAAGATTAAAATTACAACAGAAGGAACTGGCACCATAGGCCCCAAAGAAGTTTTAGTTACATATAAATCATACGTAATTCAGAACATTACTGGTCTGTGAGAAGAAGTACAGTTTCTCTGTATTTCTCTGCTTTTTCTGATTAACACGAGGTAACACAAGCAGGTCCCTCTAACAGGGCAGAGATTTCTACCATTCCCTTTCACTACAAGTCAGGCTCCACTGAACACCATCATTCACAGAGCTTTATCAGAGACACATATCACCTGAATCTCAGGAGCTAACAACAAGATCCTTTAGCATAATACTGTACAGCTTCTGCACTAATTACTCTTAAAAAAAAAGTTCAATAGTTCTTGTGTCACTGGTTCCAAAGCATTTAAAAAAAAGCCCAAATAATGAAGATGAGTATCAAGTTTACCAAACTTTATTCCAAGTTCCCTAAAGCATGTGAGCACACCCACACACACACTTATTCTGAATTCCAGACTGATAGTGAAATTAACTTGTGATAAGAAACATTAGTAGTTATTTAGGATTTCTGCTCAAACTTATGAGTTTAAACAACAGGCCATTAAATGGCATACTCGACCAAAAGGGGAAAACCAGGAAAGTCAACTTTAAGGAGTAGAAGAATGACAGAATTAAAAACACCCTGGATGATTAGAAAATTCTAGCTCAGTTCCTCCCCTGTACTGTACATACTGTACTTGTGCCTGCTAAGTAAGCTACAATGACTAAGGAGAGGAGGGAATTGCTTCCTACTCAACTAAGGCAGTTGGCTTTTCCAGACTGTCACTGACTAAAAGCCAAATCAAGCTATTACAGCATACAAGACTAGTGTTAACAATACTAAACTGTCAAAGTGTTTAGATGCTGGCTAAAGCTGAGGATTACAGACTCTTTCTGTCAAATCCGAAAATTTAATTAATTCTACATGAATGAAAAAAATTAGCCACATTTAGCAGAATCCATGCATAGTCCCACAGCTAAATCTCAATCACTGATGTATTTTTTGATACATGAAGAATCCTACTCCTCCCCCCAAACCTTTTAAGAGGGCTCTTCTAAAACACCAGGTAAAAATATAAACCCAAGTCCTGCTGCCAGAAAGACCAAATAACCAACCCTCAGTACTTCTCAAATGAGTGCAAGTTAACTAAAAATGCTTTTATTATCAAACACATCCTAGTCACAGAAATAATGCCTCTGACATCAATCTGCAGATTTGTTTAAAATGCAGAGTTAAAAATTTAGAATCTTGATTTCTCCTTCAAGAACTGGGTGCTGGAATCTCCAAGGTGAAGAAGACTCATTTTTGACTTCTCATTTCTTCAGATTTGAAGTGGCATTGCTCAAATAAAAATCTGATCATCTCACCTCACAGCACGGATAATAGCATGATTATTCGCTCAAAAAGAAAAATAACTTCTATGCTTACACGTGGATTCCAAAACAAGAGTTTAAAAGCAAGAAACCCCTTGGAATGGTACACACAGTAATCTTCAGTGAGTAGGATGAAAATTTCAGCAACTTGCACTCCAAGGGAGTCCTCCTCAATAAAGACCAGACCAAAACGCAAGTCACACCCCAGCTCCCACCTTGAGCAGGCTGCATCTCCCCTCGTATCTTGACTTCACAGCCCACTATGCTTACAGATGTTGCCTGAAGATGGTTTATGCCAGATCCTATTCCTGTAGATCAGTGTAGATCAAAATTCTACAGAAGATCGGTATCAAAACCGGCAAGAGTGAGACTCCTCCTCAGCAGCGGTTTAGGTGCACCTGGAAACCACCAGGCCTCGATGCAAAGAGGTGAATTCAAGGCAGCAAGAGAAGCACTGCACTTCTCTGTTACCTTTCCTAGCAGATCTTGCTAGAACTGAATAAATGACGTTTGTCCTGTCCTCTTGGTCAGAGGCAGGATGTCCAGATGACAGATGAAGGTTACAAGAACCTCAGATTTTCCAGAGAAGGAAAAATAAGTAAAGAAAAAAGTACATCAGACTTGTCTTAGACTTGGGGAGAGGGAGAAGGGGGGGGGTTGCAGTTTACAGTTCTTTTAGAGACAGTGATAAAGTTAAAAAGATAATAGTTAAGGATAATGAGCAGTTTTGATGAAACTGAGGAAAGAAGCAGACATGCTTATAAGATGCTCAAAAATTTTAGTTTTCTCTACTGTTTTCAAAGTTGTTTCAAGTTTTAAATGGCAAAAAAGAGGTCTGAAATACCAAGAGAAATACTTCAACTTATTTCTATTAATGCTAGACCAAAGACAATAAAAAGGATATGCTCCTCCTTATATTAAAGAAAGCATAAAAGAAGCCACTAAGAAGAGTCTTGCTTGGAAGTGTAGGGCAGCCTTGGGGGGGTGGGGTAGGGAGGGTAGATATCAGATCAGATGAAATGCAGTTATTTGCTGTGCACTTATTTGCCACTAGGAATCTTGTTGTTTTCCAGTTAAACACCATACTGCTGGTGTACTCTGTGCTTCACTGACAAGAGTGAGTTCACAGCCTCAGCTAAATGCTCTACTCAAATACTGAATGAGAAAAAATCGGCTTAAGAGAGCCAGAGGAGGAACCTGAAAGAGTGAGGTGTCACTTGTATGGGAAGATCTAAAAGTAAGATGAGGAACAAATGAAGCCTTCTTTGAACAAGCCATTTTAAGATGATTTTCAAAGTAACTAAAGCCCTGCATTTATATAGTGTTAAAAATCTAAGTTTCATACAGTACAATGACCTTCACAGAACATCAATACTGAAAGTTTAGGACTCCAGATGTCTATTAATTTAGTTTTTAAAATTCATAAGTGTATTTGAGAAGTAATTCAAGAAGTAATCACTAACTAAAACTCAAGTTACCTCACGTTCCATCCACAGTAGTGCACCAAGTAAAGGACTTCTCCACCTTCGATGTCAGAATCTTTAATACTAGCTTCATACATTTTTTGATTTTTCCCTCTTCCATACCGCACTTGGACTTTCATGCCTGGTGGATAGCATTCAAACTCTTCTTCCTCATTGTTATTGTTGTCTTCTTCCTCCTCCTCCTCCTCTTCCTCCTCCTCTGCTTCTTCTTCATCTTCATCTTCTTCCTTATTCGTGTCATCTCTTGAAAGGTTTAAAAAATTGTAGAGTTAATATGAGATACTTCATAAGCTTTTCAGTTCCAAACCACATATATTGATAAATATTGTGGATGCATTAGAGACTGGGAAACAGGAGGCTCCAAATATGTGAAACTGCACTACAGCTGAGTAATATCAGCAAAATAGGATATAGCAATACACACAAAATCCAGTGACTGTAAGGTGCAAGTGACTAAAAGAAAAAAAAAATCCATTAAAATCTGTATGAGTAGAAGTTGTTCAAACTCATCTTTATATGATTCTTGCATGCAGTCTCTTTGTTTAAATATAATTTTCTCACTTAAAATTAATTCTTTTCAATATAGAGAAAATTTCCTAAATTCCATTTTTCAACTTACAAGTTTTACAAATGCTTCTTGAAACTTGCTTCTCAAAAAAATCCTTGCTTTATTACAATAAATAAACTCTATCTCAAAAGCTTGAAATTTCTGCAACCACAACCAGATTTTGGACCAAAAAAACCCCAACTTGTTATGTGACTGTATTAGCAAATTAAACAACCTATGCTAATTTAGGACCTTGTCACTCCTTGCCAATTACACCAAAAGTATTCTAAATATGTCAAACTTGCATTTAATTACTCTATAAACACACAAGCAGGTGTTCACTGCTTTCAGAAGTGAGCTAATTTTGAACATATCTTTAGATATTTTGGACTAATTTTCAGAAGCAGCAAGAACCCACAAATCTTGCTAGTTTCAGTCAATGGTAGCTAGGGGCTGCTCAGTTATCTGAAAATTATCTGCAATCAGCTTAAAGAGGAAGACTACACTACAAAAGTTAATGGCGGAAAATAGCTTTTAATCTTAATTAGACTTATAAAGCAGTATTATTGGCCCTCATATTGTTCTAATCCCACATTCTGTGCAACACAGAGCAGATTTAGTTGCTGAATTCACAACAACTAAATTCACAACAACTGCAGACCGCCAATAATCCAAAAACCTGATATGTGGAACAGGTATGTCCGGATAAGAGAATGTAAGTACTGCTCCAAGTCTGATTCGCAGCAACACTTAAGCTAACCTCACAAACACGAAAGTCTGTATTAATAATCTAAACCTTTCCATAACAATTTCAGTAGAAAATACTCAGATCAACCAAGCTACTTTCTCTCTGCAAAAGGATGCTCCTTTGCAGAAGTAAAACTGCAGTTATTATTATCTAATTAGCTGGCAAAAGGTAGTTCAGAACAATAAGCTAAATTCAACTGTAGTATAACCACATTGATTTAATAAAATTACTTCAGAAATGAATGTTGTCACATATATATATGCACAGGCACACTAAATATATAAATAGATCTATGTATATACACACAAGTGCATACACAATGAGACAAAGGCTACAAAAATCCCTCTTTGTCTATTAAGTACACCAAGTCACAGATGACATAGCTATTCAGGTATGTATGGCATGGACCATACAGTTTAATTTTGGAAGGCCGTGATTTTAATTTTTATATATATATATATACACACACACACAAAGTCTTGGCCTTCCACGAGATAGATAGAAAGATAGACAGACAAATAGATAAGATAGATAAAATTGTATACATTCAGTGAACTACGTTGCTAGTAAAGTTAAAACCACCAGATTTAAAAATGCAACATGAATAAATGAGCTTTGAAAGCTCACTTGTGGCAAAATTTACTTCCCAAGGAATTCAGGAGAAAAGGTGCCCCAAGACTCAGACGAAAAATTCCTGACTAGAATTTGACAGCTAACAACAAAAAGCACCAACCAGTAATTTAAAGGATATTAAGTCATAATCTCTGCTGCACTAAACAAAAACTCCTAGCTAATTTCAGTTCAACAGGTATTATCATACAAAGGATAAAAAAACTGAGATCAGAAGCAGAGCCACCACTGCTCCGAGAACAAGATGAGCTTGTGATTTTCCATTACTAAGTACACAACAAAACTGCAATGAGCCAAATTTTGCCTTTTTTGTTTCTCTCCAAGATCTACGAGCACAATCCTTGAATGCTGTCTTCAAAATAAAGTATGCCTATGCCAGAGATTCAGGATTTTCCAGACACTGGCAATTATGGTGCCAGTGGCTCTTCGAAAGCTGAACAAATCTGGAGTCTCTCTCATCTTAATCACCCTATGGCTTTCTTGGTGTCCCAAAAGATATCCTACAAAGACTCCATGAAAATACCAGAAATTGGTACCCTCTGGAAGAAATGTGTAAAACCATCACTGTTGAGTAACTTAGACGGTCAAGGAGATGTGAACAGCAGGCTGTACACAGGTGGAGGGCATGTCAGGAAGCAAAAGCAAAATGGAAGCAGAGATGGCTGCAATTAAAAAGTGTTCTAAGGAGTGACTTGGTTAGCGATCATAAGTTCAAGATTTTAGGAAACCAAACAGAAGCAAAGAATGTTCATAATTTTGGAGCAGAGAAAAACCAACACACTCATATAGCTCCTGGAACAAAAAACCAACCAAACCCAAAAAAACCAACAAAAACCCCCCTACATAAAACCCAAGAACATATATCAACGGTTGCAAGGAAGATATTGTCTTATAATGCCATAAGCAGTTCAAACCTGGCAGTGCAGATAAAGGAGAAGCCATGACTGCCACAAAACAGAGGTTTCTAAGAGGAAATTGTGATTGTAGGCATCCAGTATGCACAGTCATAATTTCATTAGTCCATGTACGTATGCATGAGATCATTGGATTTTCTTCAGTGCTGTTTAGTCAAAATCCCATTTGGGGGAGGGCATGGGGAAAAGGTTAAAAAAAAAAAAAAAAAAAAAAAAAAGAAGAAGAAAGAAACAAACCTCTTGGCAGCAGACAGTAATTGGCAACTTAAAACCAGTACCAAGCAATATCTACCACAAAGCTGCAACAATCTCAACAACCCAAGAAGCAGCTGATGAAACAAGGCGGCAGCAGACGTGCATACACAGTGTACAGGAGACAAAACAATACAAGTGTAACTCTGTTCCAGAATCCAAAGTATTACCAGAAAGCTTAGCAGGACTCAAAAAACTTTTCAAATTACAGCCGCAGGCTAAAAAGCATACCCCCACCCCATCTCACAAATATATAAACCTTCAGAAGCAAGAAATAAATGACTTAAAACGCAAAACTATTTGTTAATAAAGTAAAACCATTTAAATGTTTAGGTCACACAAATATTGCTTATCATTAGTTCCAAAGGACAGTGCAAAATCTTCAAAAGCCTAAAACCACACACACAGGTCATTCTCAGTCAAAATAAAGAATTAACACCAACAAGCCCATAATTAAGTGTATTAACAACCAGATGCAGTGAACAGATGAAGCACTGCTGCTCTTATACCACTCAAGAAAATGCAGCATCATGCAAACCTCTTTCAACCCACATTCTCTGCCACTAAACATAAGCTGTAACAAAGTCCAGGTGAAACTTATGAGACAAAGTGTGATTTGGAACATTGTATCTGCCTCCTAGGATCCCTGTTTTGCAGCAAACCTAACCCTAACTCCAACACACTTCCCCTGACACACTAAACTGGCATACACAGCAGGTGAGATGGCATACGCAAGATTTTTTTTAGAGGTTATTCTAAAATTTGAGGAAGCAAGATTGTTTCAATTATTGGCTCAATTAAGTCATTACAGTTAATTGAACCACTAACAGAAATAAACTTTAGTATAATTGACACTTCAAGTTTAGGAATTAGCTTCTATTTTTGTTTCCTGCTTGTTTTTTTTCCTTTTTCTCATCCTAGAGCATAATTTAACCTCTGCTTCTCATAATACAGAGCTGAAAGATGTTCAGTCTCTCTTCATATTCTCAATCACAGATGTATTACAGTGACCTTAAGTTTTAAGGCAGAGAGGCCATTAAGACCTTTACTTGTGCCATGACAATGGAATCTTATCTTTACACAAAATAACAAAACTCCCCAAAAATCCCCAGTATTTGTCTTCCCTCTTGCCCTGGTTTTGGCTGGGATAGTGTTTATTTCCCCTTGGTAGCACAATACTCTGTTTTGGATGCGCCAGGGTAGGGAGAAAGTGAGCCAGTGGTTGCATGCTACACAGTTGCCAGCTGGGCTAAACCGTAACACCTCTGAAGCTACAAAGAAAATCTGTAAACAAAAGCCCCTGGGACTGCTGTCTGCACACAGAAAATTGGAATAAATGCAGTTAGGGTCCCTTGTCTCTAGGGAAGGGGAAGGCACTACCTTGATCTGAATCACACCTGCACGTCCGCCTGCTGCCAGACAGCTGCAAGGACCCCATGTCACCGCTTCTCATCATCCAGCCATGTGTTTTGAAACATTCCTCAAAAAGATAAAGGGTGGTTCCAAAGTCTGACCGAAGAGTACAGCCCTTCCTAGTTTTATAGCACTGGTTCACATTCAGCTTGGAACCATCCAGTATCTGATGAATGTGTAAGGACTCCCCGAGTCTCACTTAAGTCTCGGTGACAGCTACCGTGGTTAAAAACCTGCACAGTGACCATTTGCTACATAAAATGTGATGGCACAACCACTTTTTCCAAATCAAAGATGTCTCCCTTCCATTCCATAAACAGAGCCAGTACATTTACATCAAAAGCAATCATTACATGTATGTATCAGTCCGTATTCCACATTAAGGAAAAAAAAAAAAAATCAATTAGACTGTTTCTGAAAATACGACTATGCAAAAACTTCTTTCCTAATACGAAGACAGCTGAAATACATAAATAGAACACACATCACAAATAAGAACATAGAAATATATTCCTATAAATAAAACTACTAAGTATGGTTCTTAGAAGCATTTTTTTTGCATACACACCAACCACCTATGATTCTGAGCACATGTTTACGCTACATATGCATTGAACATAACATATTGTTCTCCCGTTTTCCAAGCTAATCAATTCCACATAAACCTGAATCAAATTGGAGAGTTATCTCAATATATAGTTCTCAACTCTTCAGAAGCTAAAAGATATGCCTTTTATTTCAAATATCGTACACTCCAAAAGATTCTAACCTTCTCACGACCATTTTAGACTCACCACCACGAAGCTCTGATGTGTCATTCTAACAGATAAGGAACTGAAGAACACGTTGCCTCTAACAATGTCTTTCTCTCATACGTAAAATGGAGCTTCTGACTTATATAATCCCATGGTAAACTGCTTTCAGAAAATCTCTAATAGGTGTTACCAGAAAATTTAACTCTTGTACAAAAAGTTCCAGCAGCAGCACAGGCACACTGCGTAGTCCTCTAACCCCACAAGGGCAATAAACCTTTCATCTTTCACATGAAACACTGCCCATCTTCACTTAGTTTGCAATTACTGCTTTTATTAATCCTAGTTCCCTCCTACTGCTTACAGGAGGAAAAACGCTACCTCTGCATGAAAGATGCATGTAACAACTCTAGGATTAAGATTTTTCCCTTGCACATGTGTCTTAGGTTACAATGTAAGATGTAACCAAAAGTAAGTATTCTATCACAATCTGTTAAAACCAGGTAGGGCAATGCTCTTTATCTCTTCCACGACACATCCCTGATAACTCCCTCTGGGACATATCTTCTGTTAATGGGCTATCCAGCCTCACTGCCATGACTCAGAAAATTACATCATCCCATTGTGAGATGCTCCACCCAGGGGGAGGAACCAAGCATTTCTACCTGGATATAATCTGAGGTTTGGAACATCCCACTCAGCCCTACCTACGGGATTCCCAGAGGAGAAGAGCTACATAACCACCACTAGACCTTCAGAGGCAGACCAGACCCTTCTACAGGATCACTGCTTATCTATCACCTCAAGAGGACTGCGGCCACCATTTAATCAGACTGCTACCACTACCCTGCTCAGGGTGTCAGGTTGTCAGTGTTTCTGTACTACTGCATTTATTTTTAATTTTCCTATTAAACTGTAGTTCTGATTTCGAGTCTCTCACTGGTTTGCTTTCAAACTACTACGATGCGAATGAGTGGCTGATAAGTCTTGAACAGAATTAAACCAAAGAGTAAATGTTTAGCATTTTTGCCTTGTGACACTGTCAAAACATGACAGTACCAACTGCCAGAAAACCACACCATAAAGACCTAAACCATCAGTATCAGACAACGAGAGGTGTTTAGGTTTCTAAAGCATTAAGGATATTTGTACATGCATTCTTTGGAGGAAATGAAAAAATTTGACAGTTTTCAAGAACAAGAAACAAATAAATTCAAGAAATTTCATAAGGCCAAAGAAGGACTTGAAAGTCTGATGATCAAGAACAAGATAAGACCCAGAGATGGCAGCCCTTCCTGGTGTTAAGTTAAGGCAGCACCTCAGCCACAAGAAGGAAAATACAAGAACAAAACCTCTTGCAATATCTATATACTGTAACTGGGATTCTTGAAATAATTTTGCCTGGGCACCTCAAAAATTCAACTACTACCCATATACAAGTCAGATGCCAATTTTTGTTGAGAAGCAAGAATTACCCAGATTCACAGCATTTAACATTCCATTTCAGTATAAAAATGGATAAAAGTATAAAGTTCTTGACAGGGGTCTGTCCCAGGTGCTTAGAGCAAAGTGCTAAAACCAAAATAAAACACAAAACCAACAAAAAACCCTTTTCTCAATAAAAACTCCAAAAGCAACAAAGAAACATGGAGCTGAATTAACTATCTGGGTAAAAAAAAAACCAACTTAGTAAAATTGGTTAGATAGCAATTAACCTACACTTCAGTTTCCAAACTGCACCTACTATGACATTTTTTAAGACTCATCTTTCATTTTATTAGATTCTACTAAAAAACCCATACCTTTTAAAACCACCACTAGGCTTCTGGCCCCAACCTCTCTGGAACATATTCAATTGTCTACATTGTTCGTTATGTAGAAAAACACCTCAGTTCTCAATTTGTGGATGTTGACTCAAGTTTTCAACAAGTTAAAATAGTTAATATTAGATGCTACAAAGGAAACAGCACACCAACTATGCAATGCTACATTTGAAGATCATTACTCCCACAACATGAAGTTTGCAGGAACTTGTGAAGAAGGATTTTAAGCTTTCTTGTTTATTCAGTGGCCAAGTATAAGTACTTTTTTTAATGTTATGGAAAAGGACGATTTACAAAGTCAGTTTGTAAAGGACCCTCTGAGACTGACACATGGAAAGTAACACATTACAGGCTTTTTTTTACACTTGTTTTAATGACCACAAGTTCCATAACCTGTATCTAGCACAAGTATCTTCCACTAGCCATAGGAAAAAAAAAAGCAAAAAGCAAACAAGAAAAGCATATATAGGATAAAGGGCAAGGTGCCCTTTGAATCTCCACTCTCAGTGTTCACATATACACAAGCAGGCAAGAAACTGGCACTCTTGGGAAGAAAGGAAAAGAAAGTTGAGCCTTTCTTCCTCTTCATCATATTGTTAAAGTCTGTGTGGAAGGGACCATACAATTCAAGTGGTAGCAATCCCAAAGGTTTGAGACACGTGGGATTGCACAGTGAAACAAAAGGTGTAGAAAATAAACAACCCTGGCTTCCAGTAGTATTTCCTGAGATCTGGAAGCTGGGAACTACACCCAGTCTTCCCAAAAGAAAGTCAGCAAGAAGAAACCAGGAATTTTTTCAGTCCTCATGGTTCCTTGTGTCTACAGACAAATAAGCTACATGAAGATGTCCGAAGTCCTACAGACATAAATGCAAATAGAAAACTCTACAAGTCTGCCTTATATAACACTAGATTTAATTTGTTTAGCTATTTTGTTAGGACTGTGAAGGACAGATGGTCCATAACTTTAAAAAAGTTCCACGAAGACATTTTAAATACACCAAATAACAAAATTTTGGTCTGAATTTCACACTGATCTATACTGATTACATTTCAGGTATTAGTGTTTGCAATTGGTTTTCTACCTACAAAACTGCCTGTTTTCATTTCAGTTCAACAAAGAACTCCAACCACAGCATTTCCACCTTTGTATAAGTTCTGCCACTTCTAATCCATGAAGTTGGGTATAGGGAAGTACAACATCTAATACAATGCCCCACAAAATTCCTTTAAGCCTTTATGGTATAAATGCTAAAAACATTGTTGAGCGTTTAGGATGACAGTGACATTTTTAAAAGCTCTTTAAAGCTGATAAAAGTGCATTTTGTACTCCCTATCAATCTGAGAGGGTAGAAGGGAAAAG
This sequence comes from Falcunculus frontatus, assembly GCA_013398115.1. Classification (NCBI taxonomy): domain Eukaryota; kingdom Metazoa; phylum Chordata; class Aves; order Passeriformes; genus Falcunculus; species Falcunculus frontatus. The sequence continues at coordinate 227,032 of VZRV01007522.1, forward strand.
TAATCATGCTAAAAGTGCTACTGTAACACTGCTTATAAATACTTAAAATTAACTGCTGTAAGTGTTCCATTTTTGTAATTTAAATTATTCCTTGAAATATAGCATACCTCCCAGCAATGACCACATCACCACCTACACCTCTTTTTAGAGGTACGCTTTCTATTCTAAGCAACGCATTACAGTCTTCCATGAGTCACAATAGCAAAATACTACTTAGAAGAGTTTTCCACTGGGATGAGTAAGGAGGAGCAAAGGGAAAGAATTCACTCAATTACTATCTGGCGAATTGGGAAAACTTAAAAGGAAGTAAGTATTTTCTATAGATTTTTGTTGTTTTAATAAATAAAAAACTAGCAACACTCAAAACATTTTTTGATGTCATAAATAATGCAAATCAACACAAATCAGGATTAAAACCACCCAAACTTAAAAAATAAAGGATTACTGAAAAGCAAATGCAGCTTCTAACTTTTCATGTACCGTTTACTACAGCAGCATGGTAAGCATTAAGCCACCTTACCTTTCAGGTATATAAATAAATATAAAGTAACATCACAAACATGCAAATACACAATTTTGGGAACTTTAAAAACTGGTATTCGCTACGCATTGCGAAGTCTTTCATCTATTTAGTTCTACATTTTGAAAGCATCATTGTAAAATCAGTCATTAATAATTCTGAAAATCTTGCAAACCTGTTACAGTACAGCTCACCTAGTTCACCTTAAAAATAGCAAATGCAACGAAGTCCAGCAATTAGTCTTTTAAAAAAGAAAAGTTTACATAGGATACAAATGAAATCACATCCATAGAGAAAAGGCTCTTCAACTGAGTTTAGGTAAAGTTGATTCTTCTTTATTCTGCATTTCTGAGTTACAGAAATTGCCAACAAAATCTCACCAAAAATATTCAGGAGGACAAAAACATTTTATACAAAAGGATCATTCCAGAATCCACTAAAACCATCAAAATCCTTAATAAAATTAAAAAAAAATACTACTACCAATGAATCAGAAATCAATATGCTAAACTATGACATTCTGGCCACAACTTTTAATGGGCCAGAAAAAGCATTAAGAGCTAATGATATTTAGACAGAAGATCAAGACAGCTGATCTACTAAACAACAAAACTGCTGGAATGAACAAGGGAATTATTGGTCGGGCAACAGATGGTATTAACTACAAAAAAAACCCAACAAAACCCAACACATCCTGATATACAGATTGCTGTGAAAGTATAAGGAGACATATATATATATATATATATATATATATATATATTT